>PVJS01047540.1:0-15408 GCA_004027185.1 Glis glis
CTCAAGGGAGAGAGAGAGAGAGAGAGAGAGAGAGAGAGAGAGAGAGAGAGAGAGAGAGAGAGAGAGAGAGAGAGAGAGAGAGAGCTGAGGCTGGCTGCAAACCCGGATCCTCCGGTCTCTGCCTCCCAAAGTACTGGGATTACAAGCATGCGCCACCACGCCTGGCCAAGGCTATTCTTTAAAAAATTTAGAAAATGTCTTTGTTTAACTTTGGGAGAAAGCTTATGATACCACCTAAACCATTAGGTTAAATATGAGCAGAGGTGAAAAAGAAAATAAGTAGCACATTCGTGCCCATCTGAAGGCAACTTCTCCTTAGTCCTACTGGTATGGGGTACTATCTTATTAATAATCATCCTGCAATGAGTGCATTAACTATTTATTGCTACAATCCACTGACCTTTACTGTTTGATTAATAACGAAAGAGGGAAAGTAGAGCTTCAGATTTCTGGTGGCTCCACTAGTTTCCTTTAAATCTACTAGAAGAGATAAAAATAAATACCGTATTCTTTTGAGGATTCACCTCTCAAAGTTAAAGGGATCGGGGATCTTAAAGCTGTATCTCCTTTAAGCAATAAAAGATCTTTTTTTACCCCTAAACAGCCTAACACAGGTACAACCTCGGTGTTGTAGGATTTCTCCCAAATCCTACAGGAATTTGTTCTACAGAAACAGGAATGTTTCTGTAGAACAGCCCACTCGTCTCTGAGGCTCCCTCCATTTTTTTGAAAGAAAGGCCCGCCATCCATAGCAATGAAAATAGTCTCTGTCACATATAAGAACATACAATAAGAAGATGATTTAAGTTGTATCTAATGAAAATAATTTTGGACAGGACAGTACTTTTGTGATCCTTCAAATTATACCATGGATTGGGTTGGATATGGAAGTAGAGGTTTTGTCTTAAGGTAACATAAAATCTTTCCCCTAGCAAGCAATAACATTAAATTTAAACATCAGATAATTCTCAAAGTTGTCTAGTGCAATAAAGTGAATGGATGCAGAGGATTATGCTACGGTTTGCACCTAGTTAATTAAGTTAAAACCTACCTTAGCAATGTTAATTTTGGCACATACTGTTATAAAATCTTTTCATCCGTTTTTGAAATGTTCCCGCATCCGTGGAATTTTCCCAGCTTCTGAAATCATGTGTCAAACCGTTTGTAATCTGTTGAAAGCTATTTGTGACCTTTCTTTAAGCTTAAAAAGAAATAACTCAATCTGTTGGCTTCATCACCAGGGAATTGTGAAAAGTGAGAAAGCTCATAAGTAAAGAGAGAAGAAAGGCAGGTTTTTTTTTTTTCCTCTTGACCTTTGAAATTGTAATGTCATGTTAATTGAATCTGACTATCTTGTTAACAGCTATTTCATCGGAACATTTCTGGGAACCATATTAAATCAAATGTTTATAGGAAAGCAGGTGTTTCCTCTCACGTTTGTGTGTTTTCATACTTTCTACACATACTCTTTTTCCTTTTTTCTCCCTGAGTAATTCATTCTCGAAATGTTGCTTCTGACTTTTTATGTAGTAAATTTCCTTTAGTGAGAAGTTCTTTGTGTAACAAATATTTGCTAAACAAATAAGTGATAAATAGTTGAAAATCATAGTTTTCCCCCAGTAAACACTATTTGTGGCTTTGTCAGTAATCACTTGAGCCACAGGATGAAGGGTGCTTCTATGAGAGATCCCTGTATAAATCTGGACTTTGCATTTCATGTTATTTCCTTTAAAAATCTTTCAAGTCAAACAAAGTCCTTGCCTATATTTTTGAAACTAAGAAACATGCCTTTAATATTTATCTTTATTTTAACACTTTCTTGGGATCTTCGTTTCTTTGTATGGACCAGAAGGGAGGAAGAAGAGACAGAGGTGGAGAGAGCAAAGAAGGTCCATTGGCCTGTAATAACAGTTCTGGATTTTTCCCCCACTGCCCTAGATTGTGTATTGGGGGATATTCTAAACTCTTCTATAAGGTTTCAACTCCCCTGCCTACTATAAGAGCATCGATGATTCCAGACCCAATAAATTAGTAGATAAGTTCTGGGAATGAAATAGAATGAGGTTGGGAAGGAGAATAGCAATACTGTGAAGCTTCTCAGAAAGACTGAGCTTTTCCTGGCTCCATCAGATAATCAACCATGCACAGGAGCTGGCTGGAAGCCTTCAACAGCCAAAGCAACCAGCCTCTATTATCAAGGCCAGATACCCACTTTTCAGAAATTAAGACAACACCCTGTGGCAAGAAAACCACAGGAGAAAATAAACCTTCAGGGTCACCAATGATTTGGTGTCCATAAGTAAACCCTGTTAAATTATCCTGGGGGGATTGTCATGGGGCCCCAGAAGTGAAATGTTCCTCTGGAATGTATTTGGTTTGATTTATTGGGGTACTAAAGTATAATCCAAGTTCGAATTTTCCTACAAGTTTTCTTTTACACCCTATGCCTTTCCTGGAAGCTCCAGTAGGATTCCTTTATTTTTTCCGAAACCATCTTTTAAGAATTCGCTGACTTCTAATGTGAGTGGCGATAACACCAAGTAATGAGTGAAGTTTAAGGAAGTTTATTTTATTCCATGATCAATAGTTCAGAGACTCTCACCTCATTTTAACTTCCACAGCCTCAATGAGGAATTAAAAGTAATGATGTATATTTTAGGAGATTGTTGATGCACTGATTCTGGAACCTTGCTGGGTCATCCTGTAAAACGAGTTAAGATGTGATTACAGCCTGGCTGGCACTTTTACAAAGCTGAGGGCTGGACACTGTTGTTCCATTCTGTATAAATCTAGTCTGGGTTTCTGGTATCAGAAAATTCTGTCACAGATATAAAATGCTCTCTCACTGTGGACTACTTTATACTTCCATTTTAACATTTTTAATATCACAAAATACATTTTCTGCCCTTTTTATGGTAACCAGGCATTCTAACTTGGTGTAGCTACACACAAATCAGGATTCTTGCAGGAAATATCTTTTTATTGTATTTATTTATTATTTGTTTATTTATTTATTTATTTATTGTGGTACTGGGGATTGAACCTAGGGACATTCTACCACTGAACTACACCCCAACTCTATATTATTTTTTATTTGGAAACAGTGTCTCCCTAAGTTGCTGGGGGCTTTGCTATGTTGTTGAGGCTGTCTTTGAACCTGTGATTCTCCTGTCTCAGCCTCCCAAGTACTGGGATTACAGGTGTGCGCCACTATGCCCGACTCAGGAAATATCTTTCTAATCAGTTACCTTGTTCTGGTCTGGGATCAAGGGAGAATGAAGCAATTAGGAAAGAAAGTTAGGAAAAACAGGCTGATCAAACTTCTCTTCCTTTTTTAGCATTATTCATAATAGCCAAGATGTGAAAACAACTTAAATGTTCATTGACTAAAGAGTGGACAGGGAAAACATGACACGTACTCACAACAGAACAGCAAACAGCCTTAAAAAGGAAATCCTGCCATTTGCCACAACGTGGATGGATGTGAAGGACACTATGCTGAGTGAAATAAGATAGATACAGAAAAAAAAAATCATGATCTCACTTATTTGTGGACTATTTTTTAAAAACTCAAATGCACAGAGATAGAGAATGAAACAATGGTGGGGAGAGTCAAGGAGGAAGTCTAGATCAAGGCTCACAAAATAACAGGTATGTTGGATAAGCAAGTTTAGATATCTAAAACAGCACATGATAACTAAAGTTAATAAAATTATATATGTTGTTAGGGATTTTTGTTTAATAAATAGATTTTAGTTGCTCCTCTCTCAAAAAATATGTAAGATGATAAACATGTCCACCTATTCCACCCTAGCAACCATATGTATCCCATGACATCAGGTTGTAAACTTCAAATATATGCAATAACATTTCTTTTTTTAATTATCTTCTTTAAAAAAGCCCCCGAGTAACTAATATTTAGCTGAAGTCACAGAGAATCAATATCAGCCAGCCTAAAGCTTTAATATGATCACAAGTTGAAATACTAGAATTAAATATGGAGTATTTCAAAGACTGACTCCATTTTCCTTCATCCACAGGTGAGTACAGCAAGACAGTTTTGTTTTTCTTTCCTTTTATTTCTTGCCTAGGGCATAATACATGATAAACCCCACCCTCCTCATTACATTTTTGGAGCCAGGATGGGATTACCAAAGTGGGCCTTTAAAGAAAATGATTTAAGAAGGAAGAAAAAAGGAAGTATTTTCAGAATGGTATGTAAAATTGTGCTTCTTTTGATTTGAGTTATTTTTGGCAGTGTGAAAATATCTTCAAGATTGTTTTGAAATGCTTGATCCTGATGACTGAATCTATGGGGAAATGAAAAAATAGGAGACAGTTTAATCAATTCCTATCTCTACTCACTCAGCTCCATCCAAGGGAAAGTTTCATGGAAATAATTAACAGAGAACCCAGGCCGAATGCAGAAGATAGTAGACACGTTTCTCAAGACGGAAGAGACAGAGTGATCTAGACAGGGTAAGAAGAGAGAGATCCTTCATAGGAGAGAAAAACCCCGGTATCTATAACAGGGGATATGATGTGGGCAGTCCCTAGAGATGGGAATGGAGGCCCATTATTCCGGAATAACGGCTGGGAACAGAGAGGATGACTCACTCATCTTTCCACACACAAAGCAAGCTCAAGATAAATGGCAATTGGTGACATGAGACTGAAGTCAAAATCTGTTCTCTGGACTCTGGGTACGTTTTTAATTTGGTTTTGGTTTTTGCAATGGAGTATACTATCTTGACATCTCATGTTAAGAGGGTATCCAGAAAGAAAAATCGAAATAAGAATTCTAGAAAGAATAAAGAATAATGAATGTATGTGAGTTGAAAAGTCCAAATGGAAAAGTTTTTTTTTCCTTTTCTTCAGCTTACCAGATTCATTTCTTGTTGAACAAATCCTGACATGCAGATCAAGCAAATCTATATGGTAAAAACATCAGTCAAACTTAACTACTCAACAGTATTGGCCAGTCAAGTCACTTCCAACAGCCAATTTATAATCCTCATGTTCACAAAAACACAGGAAGTAACCTACCTTAAAAATGAGAAAAAGGAAGATACCAGAGAAAAGAATACAAGAGTTTTTGTATGGTTAGCACCAGAGAGGAAAACTGTCATGTCTGTCTCGTTGCAACTGAATCAGGGGAAAATGAATAGAACCAAGGCTTAAGTTTCTCTTAAACAGCTGTTTCAAAGCAGGTGTTTCAAGGATAATTGACTAAGGCTTACATATGAGCAAAAGTCTTTATTATTATTTGAATGTACTCAGGGTATCAAGTCACTATGACAGGGGTTGCTTAGCACTGCTTCTAAACTCCCTAGTTAATGGAACCATTTTCCATTTCCCACTTCAATCCCAGAACAGGATAATTAACTCAATTCTGTTTTATGATCATAAACTGACACCTGTCAGTTACGCTAGAATTTCATGTTTTATGTCACAAAGTGGAACTCTTTGAGACAGTGAAGAGCAATAGTAAGAAAAAAAGCCATCCCTGCAATTTTAAAAAGGCAACTGCATGTGCTCTCTTACTGGTTGGTTAGAACCATCGTCTTCATTTCAATTTGATGGATACAGATTGCCTGTTATGAGCTGAGCATTGTACCTAGTTTTATGAGAGATACCGTGTCTTGCTCTTGGAGAGCTCAAAATCAAATGGCAAGAAATGGGAGAAGAGTAATGGTAAATAAAAACCAATACAGACACTCCTTAACTTATGATGGAATTACATCCCAATAAAACCATCGTAAGTTGAAAATACCATAAGCTGAGAATGTATTTAATACACACAACCTATTGAACATCAGAGCTTAGCCCAGCCTACCTCGAACATGCTCAAAACACTTAAATTATTCTACAGTTAGAAAAAATCATGTAACACAAAGCCTATTTTATAATAAACTGCTGAATATCTCATGTAGTTTATTGAATACCTATATCCCCAAAAATCCTGCAACACAGCATACTGCAGAGTAACAATGGTTTACCCTTGTGATTGCATGGCTGATCAGATGCTATGATTGCCAGCATTACCAAAGAATATTATATTGCATATTTTTATTTATTTTTATATGTTTATTGGTGCATTGTAATTATACATCATAATGAGATTCAAAGTCATACAAATAAACATGCATGCCGGGCGTGGGGTGCACGCTTGTAATCCCAGTACTTGGGAACATGCACACAGGTCTTGGTGTGTTTCATAATTCTAACTCAGGACAAGATAAAAGTTCAACATTCGAAGTATGGTTTCTACTGAATGTGCATTGCTTTCACACTATCATGAAGTTAAAAAATAATAAGCCGAACCATAAGTTGAGGGCCACCTACAGCTATGATATAAGACATAATGTAAAAAAATCATAAAATGACAAAGAAATACATGTGTAAACCATAATGTATTATTAAAACAAACTAGGACTGAACCATTTCATGTTCATTTTCATAATGATTTGTAATACATATTAATATATGTCTGTGCATACAGGTGAATATATATATATATATATATATATATAAGTATATGAGTAATGCTTCTTGACCTTTAAACTTTTTTCCGTCTTTATACATGGTCTTTGATGTACAAGAAAAGAAATTATTTTAATGGCTAACAAAAGTTTTTCCTTAGTTCCCACTGTCATTTAGAGAAACCTAGGGCATACAGAACCTGTATAAATTCATATGGTTTGGTTTTCCCAACCACAGTCCACTTCTTTTCCTTCTTGGTGACTGATATCCTCTCACCCTTGTCCTCTTTTTAATAGGGTCCCCATTACAAATAGATATATATGTGTCAGATGGCATTATAATTTCAAACCTGCACCAACAGAATTCCTCCCCATTGTTTCTAAGGAATGGATCTACTTCATAAATCAACAAAACCAATATGAAGCTACCTTAACCCATACCAGTTATCACTTGGAGAATCTTACCAGAAATGACCCTGTACTGTTTGTGAAATTTTCAGATGGCAAGTTTTCTGACAGTGATCATAGTGGAGAGTAACAGCATTAAATCCTCTCTAGCCCCCAACAAAAATAAGGTTACTTCTTATGCTTTTTCTTTTGGCTTTTCCATACATGCATTCCAGCATGCTAAGCACCTCAATTTCTCTACTAAATTGTAGTATGTTTCGGGACATGTATGAATTTAAAGAGTGAATGTTGTATCTTAAGTTCTCTAGAAGCAGAGCCTAACACAGAGATTCCTGGTCAAGCAATTTCTTGGAGGAAGGGAATGAGAGAGAAGTCAGATAGTGCAGAGGAACTAAGTGAAGCAATAATGGCTTCATGGGTGAGATGGCTCTTGTTTGTGAGAAATTCTCTAGAAAAAGAAGTAGAGTCATTAGTATCTGGTGGATGGCTATCTTGGCTGATGAAGGGCGTCTGGGAAAGGCACCAATAGCACCCATTCCATTATACTGTTTGTAAAGATTGTTACTCTTGGATAAGAGGAAATTCATGTCAGGAAGCAGATATCTTTAAAATCTGATTTAAGTTGTCAAATTGTGATTCAAATATACAAAAATATCCTCAAAGGGTAATTGTTTATTAAATTTTTTGTTTGAAATAATAAATTCTGGCAAAGATGTGGGGAGATAGAAACTCTTACACACTTTTTGTGGGATTGTAAATTAGCACAGCCTCTATGGAGATGAATACGGAGATTTCTCAAAGGTCTAGAAATGGGACCACTATATGACCCAGTTATATTACTCCTTGGTATCTTTCCAAAAGAATTAAAGTTAGATTACTTTATTGATACATGTATACCCATGTTTATAGCAGCACAATTCAAAATAGCCAAATTACGGAACCAACCTAGGTATCTATCAAGAGATTAATGGTATATGCACACAATGAACTTTCAGCCATAAAAAAGAACAAGATTATGTTATTTGTAGGAAAATGGATGGAACTGGAGAATATTATACTAAACGAGATCAGCCAGTTTCAGAAAGTCAAGGGTCATATATTTTCTTTCACATGTGGAAACTAGAGAGAAAATGGGCAACAAAAGGGACTTCAGATAAACAAGGAGAGAGACCAGTAGACTAGTAGAAGGGGACTGGGGGAGGGAGGCGAGGAGGGGAAAAAGGAGACTTGAGGAAGGAAACAGATGAAATAATGTTATGTTCATATATGAAGTTATCAGTACCAACCTCACTAACATGTACAGGGAAGAAGGCAGAAGCAGGGCGGGGTGTGGAGGCAAATACACCAAGTGATGAGTGCATATATGAGTGTACCACTTTGAATCTTACTATGATGTATAATACAATACACCAATACAATTATTTAAAATTTTTGTTTGAAACTTACTTAGCTGGCATTGTGTCTCCTCAAAAGACTAATGTGGTCTATAGTTTCTACTCAACAAATATTCAACTTATCAACATTATGTAAATATATGTAAATAGGATGTCATGCTTTACAGGGGAGAGAAGAGAGCCTTCTTGGAATTTACTTGTTAATACGATTCAGATAATATACCTGCTTGGTTAGGGAGGCTCAATTATGACAATATTCTAAAATGATTTGTAAACAATATATTTCTTTGAAACAATGCAGTATTATGGTGATAGTAGTGATTAATGGTTGGATATATAAATAAATAATCAGTAACAGGGACAAATTTAGAAAAAGATTTCAACATCACTGAGGGCCAATATGTTAAAGCTAAAACTCTTGGCATCACTTTGACTCTTCTGCTTTCCTCACATTCTGAATCCAATTTGTGAGAAAATTTTGTCGGTTCAACCTATAAAATACATCCGGAATCAAACCCCTTCTTGCCAAGTCACCTAAAACACCCAGATCTAAGACATAGTTATTTCTCACTAAATTTTTGCAACATCCTTCTTCCCTGCTTCCATTTTTGCCCACTACAGTGTACTCTCAACAGAGTAATTCTTTTAAAACTTTTCAGGTCCTCCCATTTCCTCTGTTGAAAAGCTCCTAAGGGCTCCTCATTACACCTGTGTATGAGCCAAGTTCCTTATGGTGACTTTCAACATCTTCACCAGCTCTCTCTGCTCCTGCTCTTTTCCAGAGAGGGCCGGCTTCAGGAGGGCAGCAGAAAGTAGCTGCCGGCTGAACAGGTTGTGCACTGCCCAACTCTAGGGGGCACCACTCACATTCATCATCGCAATCACATGTCTTAAGAAGGGGAGGCAATTTGGACTGACAACAAAGCCAATTCCATTTCAGAGTTTTGCAAACTGATTCCATTTTACAGTTTTGCAAAATTGTGTCTCTTCTGTTAGACATTTGGGAAGCTCCCTCGCCTCCTCCACGTCTTAGTTCAAATGCCACTTTCTTGAGGATTGTTCCCGCCTCCTTATTTAATATGGTAACATGTGCTCTCTGGAACACACATACTAACTCCAGAAACCCTTTAGCCTATTCTTTTTCCCAATGTATTTGTCCCCTTCTAATATGCATATTATTTACTTACTGTGTTCACTGTTTATTATGCCTCTTACTGCCTGCATCCAGGGAAGACTGCTCCCTCCCCTTGGGAAGCCACAGCTGAGTTCTAATAGACATAAAAACTCACAGTGGCAGTGCCCCAGAAAACACCATCCCCTATCATCTAAAATTCCTCTCACAGGCCTGCCAATTTTATCTGCTACTGGAGGAAAGCTGAGAAATATCATGATTTCCTTCCTGCAGGAGGCTACAGGAAAGGGATGGGTTTTATTTTCTGAGTAGGAGAATGGGCAGTATTAGTCAGGACAAGAGTTTAACCAAGAAGGCTTTGATTGAGATCAACAAAGTTCAAATGAAGCTCTCTCAATAATCACAGTATTTTCTTGATTTAATGTCCAAAAAAAGGGAATTGGTCCCAATGACTATTAACTTGGATGCATCATTTTTACTTGTATGAAGTGAAAATTTTACACTGGGAGCCAGTAGACCTGCGTCCAGATCCCTAGCATCACCACTGGCTTTCTCTTACCTTGAACTGAGTGTTAAACAAGTATTGTCTCAGTCTCCTCTTTTTAAAAGATGGACTGATCATACCTGCTGCCTTTCCCAGAAGGCTGTTCTGTAGCAATATGAACATGACGTAAAGAGGGTTAAGCAATGCGGCGGGAAGAGCTGGACGGAACTGTCTCAGCCTTACTCACTGAGAAACAGACCTCTTCCACAGTAAACACGTGACCTCTTACCAAAAGGTGGATTCTATGAGTTTCTGCTGGGCATACTTTTTGATTACATAATACAAGCATAGAGTGACTGGTTTTTATATTCTTTGTGCTAGCTGAAGATATAAACAAACCGGTGTTTTGAACCAAAATACACCTGATACCATGATCTTCATAATCATCATAATTATTTTTATTGAATTAAAACATACAAGGAAAACACAGATAAATCACAAGGGTATAACTCAATTATTTGTCACAAATTGAACCCACTGACATAACTAGCAAGAACATAGCGCCCCGGAAGTCCTGCTTGTGTCTCTTTTCCACCCTTCCTCCCCAAAGCGTCCACTACCCCCACTTCACTATCTCACATTAGTTTTCTGAGTAGCTCTGTAAGAGGATAGATAGGCTGCTTCTGTACAGTTGCTGATAGCTCTTAAACTGTTGCAAATCAAATATTTGTTTTTGCTGAATGTGCTTCTTGATGATTTAATAAAGATGGGGAGATAGGTGAGTAGAGTACAAAGGCAGGCACAAGATAGGAGTGGAAATTATCTCCTTCACACAATATTGTCAGTTAAAACTAGTGTGTCCATTTCCAGCCAGCTTCTAACATTTTGGGGAAAGGAAAGCTTAATTAAGTTGGAACTATTGTGTTTCTTTTGTGTTTGATATATTGCAAAATACCATTTATAGAAATTTTTATTTTTAACAAGGAAGGCATTTCTTTGTGGCTTAACTTGGTACTTGTCCATACTTATTGAGAGTTAGAGATTTTCAATATAATATTGACATCTTTGATTTTTTAAGGCCCTTACCACGATACTCTCTAGAGTATAAACAGAATTCAAGTGCCGGATCTTAGCCAGATCACCAATATATTTCCTAGGAGAGGATGAGGGGGTGTGGAGAAAGGGGAGGGACCAGGGCCTTTGCACCAACTGCCTCAGGGCAGGAACCCTAGTTTCCTTTCCTTTCCCCCATATCAAATCCTCCACTGCATTCCATTGTCTGCTGGGCAGGCACAGCTGTGGCTGCTTCCAAATTGACGATGGAATCTAGCCACACTTGGATTTAGTATTCTCTAGAACTGCTGTTCCTCTGGGCATTATTTTCCAAAATATCATGTTGCATACAGGCTTAATTTTTCTAGCTAGCTTGTGAAAAGAACTGCAAATCCTTTCTTCCCAAATATAAAAGATTCATGTAAAAATCTTCTGTTCATTATATTTTCCTTCGAGATATCTTTATCCAAGTGGAAAGAGAGAGCGTGATTACTTGGTACAGCTATCTGCCTAAAAATAATTCTTTCCCTTGAGCAGAAAAATCATATATCATAGTAGTCACAACCCAGAAGTACATTTGACATAAGAGTTTATAAAGCGAAAGACTATGGTTACTTCTGGTTATATGAGCTGTTTGGTTCAAATCAACCAATATTTTCTAAGAATATACACTGTACCAGGCACAATGTTAGATACAGGTGACAAAAATGATGAAATAAGACATAGTCCCAGCTCACAAGGAGTTCAAGGAAAACAAATGTAAGACCAATAATTACCATCTAATAGTTGCTTATTAAAATGAAATTGCTATAAGCAATATTTTGCAGAGGAAGAAATAATTAACTCTCCCTTAATGAACAGTCAGGAAAACATCAGAGGAGATTCTGCAGAATAACTGACCAGAAGAGAAAACAAACATCCCTGCCAGGCAGAAGCGACAACAAATGCAAAGACACAGAGGAGTGACACGACAGGGCCTCATGTTCTTCAGCAGCTCAGAGGAGACAAAGCTGTGTGAGCATACGGTGAAGGATGGCAGTCAGAGAGCCGAAAGCAGAAGTGTGGGTTCAGATGTGGAGGGACTTCACCCTCTAACGAGTTTTAAGCAAGGACTCAACATAGTTAAATTTGCAATTTATTTATTTATTTATTTTATTTATTTATTTATTTATTTTTGCGGTACCGGGGATTGAACGCAGGGGCGTTCTACCTCCGCGCTACACCCCCGGCCCTATTTTTTATACTTTATTTTGAAACTGGGTCTCACGAAGTTGCGGAGGGCCTCACTAAGTAGAGAGAGAGAGAGAGAGAGAGAGAGAGAGAGAGAGCTGAGGCTGGCCATGAACCCGGATCCTCCAGTCTCTGCCTCCCAAAGTACTGGGATTACAAGCGTGCGCCACCACGCCCGGCTAAATTTGCAATTTAAATGCATGTATGTCACTGTCAACATGATTTACATTATGACATGAGACTATAATGCACCAATAACAGCATATAAAAATTTGCAGTTTAATAACTGACTGGCAGAGGAGAAGAAGCGCTATTAGAAGAAGATGGTAGCCGCTGGGTGTGGTGGCGCACACCTGTAATCCCTGGATATCAAGCCATATCTGGCTCTGCTACCATCTCTGGGAGGCTGAGACAGGAGGATCGCGGGTTCGAGGCCAGCCTTAGCAACTTAGAGAGACCTTCAGCAACTTAGCGAGACCCTGTTTCAAAATATAAAAATAAAATAAAAGCCGGGCATGGTGGTGCATGCTTGTAATCCCAGTACTTGGGAGGCTGAGACAGGAGGATCCGGGTTCACGGCCAGCCTCAGCTACTTAGTGAGGCCCTCCGCAACTTAGTGAGACCCTGTTTCAAAATAAAGAATAAAAAAAAAAAATAGGGCTGGGGGTGTAGCTCGGAGGTAGAATGCCCCTAGGTTCAATCCCCAGTACCACAATAAATAAATAAATAAATAAATAAATAATAAAATGAAATGAAATAAAATAAAAAGGGCTTGGGGTGTAGTTCAGAGGTAGCATACCCCTAGGTTCAATCCTCAATACCAAAAAAAAGATAATAAAGAAGGCAAGAAGATGAATTATAAAACGATGCTGTTCTGGTATATTAAAATATATCAACCTGTCAGTGTCATATGCACATTCATTCTCAGCATTGCCATTCTCTTGTGCACATCTCTCTCTTCTATTTTTATTACTGGCCTTCTTCCCATAAACCCCTATAGGCCTTCCTTTATTTTATGTAACACAATAGACATTTTAAAACAAATTCTTAAAAATATCCTGCATCACCTCCCAGCCAATATGCTCAAGTTCCAAAAACAACTTGGAAACAATGAGAGGTTAAAATAACCCATTGAAATAACATGTCATATTATTTTTGTACTATTATAAGTATTTTGGAGACAGCACCTGCTAAAGAATATGTGTCTGGTAGCCTCTTTGCTGGATCTGTTTAAATGATAGCCAGATATGGTTTCACTACCCTAATATATAACTAAGAAAAAAGTCTCTTGTTACTGGTGACCTGCTGCCGATGCCTACCCTGCCCTAGAGAGCTTACTTTAGCCTTCAACCCTTGGACAACTGGATGTGATTCCTCTGCCTACTTCTACATGCATTAGCTGGCTTCTTTGTGGTCTGCTCCCTCTAGAAGGCATGGGTTTACAGGGGAAAATGAAGAGACCATCTATGGTGGTGGAGTTGGTTCCATTTCTGAGCATACAGTTGAGCCACAGTCTGACCAATTAGGGTCGAGAAGACTTTGACAAGACAAAGAAGACTGGCGAAAGATCTCAAGATAGGCAGGCAAAGGTGAATCTGAGAGGGAAAAATGATTTGCTCTTCCAACATGAGGCATCGCTGTGAGGGCATGCATATGAAACTCAGAGAGGGGAACATGAAGAATTTGAAAAAAATCTAACATGATTTAAAAATTTTAAGTAAAATAATGTTTCATTTGCTTAGAAAGTTTAAATGTATCAGAAGGAGAATGTGGGAGAAAAGGGAACATGGTGGTTTTCATTTTGTTTTTGTTTTTTCCTTAAGACTAAGAAACCCTGCTCTAACCTATCCCTCTAACTCAACAATGATTAGAAGGAAGCAGGGAGGAGTGCTCAGACAAAAAGAAAATGCTCAAATTTGATACCTGACGCAGTAAAAGATTTCTTTCCTTAATTATGCCTCAATCTTTCCCTCTCTAGTTAAAGTAGCTCTTTGACTCCAAAGCTATTATTCCTTAAAAGAGGTAGTCGAAAGGGCATACCGTTGAAAATTGAATAAACTGGGAAACATACTTAAAGCCTGTTTGCAATTAGCAATGAAATAAAATATTTTAAGTCTGTTTCAAAGAATAAGGAAAATTTTTATATTTTCTAAGTAAGTTTTGACATTTTCTTTATAAGCCCCAAATAAAATTCACTTGCATAAAGGTATATTTGGGATCAAGAACTATGTTGCACAATACCACAGGGGTTTTCTTTTTAGAGATTTCAGAAGTTTTAATGCTTCAATATGGCATAATGAAAGAATATCAACTTTGCAGCCAGAAAAATGAGTTGGAACTACAACCTAAACTTCCACTGCTGGCCAAAATGGAATAAGTCCACTGGAAACCATCTCTCCCACTGATTACAGAACGCTTGAACAACACAATCAACTAGCGTGACCTAACTGACACTTAAGGGAAACTCTAAACAATAAAAGCGTAATACACATTTGTTCAAGTGCCCATGTAAACTCATAAAGGCAGAGCATATCCTGGACCATAATGCAAATCATAACAAATGAAAAATAATCGAAATCATACAAAGTATATTTTCAGATCAAATTAGAATTATATTATAAATTAATAATAAATACTATGGAAAATATCCAAATATTTGGAAATTAAATTGCACACTTCTAGATAACCCATACATCAAAGAAGAGGTTTCAAAGATATTATTTTGAATGAATGTGGTATTTTGAAATAATGTGGTATCTATTTTAGAGAGATTCTCAAAAAGTAGAGAGTAGAATGGTGGTTATGAGAAGCTGGGGACTGGGGAGATGGGGAAATGTTGACCAAAGGATGCAAATTTTCAAGTAGCAGGAATCAATTCAATTTATTGTACAACATGGTGACTATAGTAAATAACAATCTATTGCACTCTTGAAAATTGTAGAGTAGATTTGAAGTGTGCTCACCACAAAAATGATTAAGTATATGAAGTAATGCATATGTTAACTAGGTCAATTTAATCATTCTACAATGTGTACATATTTCAAAACGAGTGTTGAACACCATAAATATATACAATTTTATATCAATTTAAAAACACAAATTTGAAATGGCAGGTGGCCAAAGATGATCAATCCAAAGAAGATATTTTCTTCATTCCTTTACTTGAAACATAAACACATAGACCTTGAGTTTTTAAAAGGACTAGGAATAAATGAACAGCCTGGG
>PVJS01047541.1:0-15407 GCA_004027185.1 Glis glis
ATGAGACCCGGTTTCAAAATAAAGTATAAAAAGTAGGGCCGGGGGTGTAGCGCGGAGGTAGAACGCCCCTGCGTTCAATCCCTGGTACTGCAAAAAAAAAAAAAGAAAGAGAGAGGAAGGAAGGAAGAAGGAAGGAAGGAAGGAAGGAAGGAAGGAAGGAAGGAAGGAAGGAAGGAAGGGAAAGAAAGAAAGAGAAAGAAAGAAAAGAAAGAAAAATAAATCTTTCTATATTCTTCTAACATTTTATTTTTATCTCCACTTTAGTGCTTACTATTTCTTGCATTTTGATAGTTGTTTCATCAAGGCATTTTTTCAAATCTTTCTTCACGGCATCAACAGAGTATATAATATACAGAGTAATAAATATGCAGATAGTGAAGCTGCCACTGTAGTGTAGAAGAGTAGGAAAGATGAAAAACAGTATGAATCAACTACAAAAAATGTCACCTTAACACGATACAATTTTACCCTTACACACGGCATGAAGTATCAATGGTACAAAATAATCCGTGATTAATAAACAGCTACTCGCCTTTACCACAAACCAAATGACACTCCTTGTTTCTCATTCATCTCTTGAAGACAGAAGCCATTGGTCACTTATATTTTTAATCACACTGACCTAGAGATAAAAGCATCTTAGGAACATGACTTTGGAACATGGTTTTAAAATTCATAGTGTGTTTCAACATATTCTTTTTTTTTTTGTGGTACCGGGGATTGAACTCAGGGGAGTTCTACCTCCGCGCTACACCCCCGGCCCTATTTTTTTATACTTTATTTTGAAACTGGGTCTCACAATGTTGCGGAGGGCCTCACTAGGTAGAAAGAGAGAGAGAGAGAGAGAGAGAGAGAGAGAGAGCGAGCTGAGGCTGGCCACGAACCTGGATCCTCCGGTCTCCGCCTCCCAAAGTAGTGGGATTACAAGCGTGCGCCACCACGCCCGGCTGTTTCAACATATTCTAAAATGCCATATTAGGAAAGTCATTAAGAACTGTTCACACTGTTTGTATTCTTGGGCTTTCACCAGTATAGGTAAGCCTCTGAAGTCATCAGTACTCCTTGCTATTATTCTGTAAGCATCAGTGGATCTAGAATAATGAATATAGAGCTGAAGAGCAATTCTCTTTTATTGGACACACTCCCTTGTTAAAAGAGTAAGTCTTCTTTCATGTCTAGTCTCACCTATTTTCTTTCAAGCCTGCCTGAGGATCATGGGCCAGAGAGAAATTTCCTAGTTACAAAAGTGAAACTGAACTATTTTGATAATCTTTCTTTTCTTTTTTTTTTTTTGCGGTACCGGGGATTGAACGCAGGGGCGTTCTACCTCCGCGCTACACCCCCGGCCCAATTTTTTATACTTTATTTTGAAACCGGGTCTCACAAAGTTGCGGAGGGCCTCACTAAGGAGAGGAGAGGAGAGGAGAGGAGAGGAGAGGAGAGGAGAGGAGAGGAGAGAGAAAGATGAGGCTGGCCGCGAACCTGGATCCTCCGGTCTCCGCCTCCCAAAGTACTGGGATTACAAGCGTGGGCCTCCATGCCCGGCTTGATAATCTTTCAAATAGTTAAATCAAAAGAAAATTATCTCTAATTGCAAAAAGTCAACATACACTTTTGAATCAACTATCTAATGATTTGTCAGCTAAAACTTTCCTATTTTTGTTTTTATTTTTTGATGCATTATAATCATACATCCTGATGCAGTTCAGGGTGATAGAGGCATACATGCACCCAGCACTCATTGAGCCCTCCCCCAGTCCCCGCCCCACTTCCTCTCCCTCCCCACCTTCCTGTGCTCAGCACAGTGATTGTCCTTGATGAGTTTGTGTGTGCACATCATGTCCATTGAGGTGTTTCCCTCTTCAAGTGTCTTCTTCCCCCCTCCCGTCTCCCTCAGTTAGGTCTCCTCCTTCACTCCACTAAGGTTTCTCCTTTGTCTGGAGTCCCTCCTGTGTCCCCATTTCTCCCTAGCTTCTGCATATGAGGGAGAACATCTGACTCTTCATTTTTTGTGATGGACTAATCTCAGTTAGCATAATATCCTCCAGTTCCATCCATTTCCCTGAAAATGACGTACTGTTGTTCTTCTTGATGGCTGCCTAGAATTCCGTTGTGTACATATCCCATAGTTTTGTAATCCATTCATCTGTTGATGGACATCTGAGCTGGTTCCATAGTTTGGCAATTACGAATGGTGCTTGTATAAACATAGATACGCATGCATTAGTCTGGTAATTTGGTTTCCATTCTCTTGGGTAGATGCCTACAAGTGGTATTGCTGGATCATAAGGTGGGTTCATTCCCAGTCTTCTGAGGATCCTCCATGCTGTTTTCCAAAGTGGTTGCACTAATTTGCAATCCCACCAACAGGATATTAGAGTTCCTACTTCTCCACATCCTCGCCAGCATTTGTTATTGTTTGTGTTTTTAATGATTTCCATTCTAATTGGGGTTAGGTGATATCTCAGGGTAGTTTTGATTTGCATCTCTCTGATTGCTAATGGTGTTGAACATTTTTTCATACATGTAGTGGCCATTTGTATTTCTTCTTTTGTAAAGTGTCTATTTAGCTCACTTGCCCATTGTTTATTGGGTTATTAATTTATTTTTATAGTGGTGAGTTTCTTGAGTTCTTTGTTTATTCTAGATATTAGTCCTCTCTCAGAGGAGTTGCTGGCAATGATCTTCTCCCATTCTGTCGCCTTTCTCTTGAGGTTCTTGATAGTTTCCTTTGCCGCACAAAAGCCCTTCAGTTTAATGCAATGCCATGTATTAATCCTTGTTTAAACTTCTTGTGCCTTTAGGGTCTTGCTGAGGAAGTTTTAACCCATGCTTATATATTGGTCCTATTTCAAAGACTCTGTTCTAATTTCTGGGACATTAACACATCTTGAATTGACTCTTGTGCAGGGTGAGAAAGTGGGGTTTATTTCCATTTTTCTGCATGTGGTTAACCAGTTTTGCCAACACCATTTGTTGAAGAGGCTATCTTTTTTCCAGTGTATGTTTTTGACTCCTTTGTCAAAAATCAATTGGCTGTAAGTGTGTGGGTTTGTTTGGTCTATATGTCTGCTTTTGTGCCAATACCATGCTGTTTTTATTACTATGGCTCTGCAGTATAGTTTGAAGTCAGGTATTGTGATGCCTCCTGCATGGTTCATATTGCTGAGAACTACTTTGGCTATTCTGGGTATTTTTGTCATTCCATATGAATTTAAGGACTGATTTTTCTAGATTTGTGAGGAATGACCATGGTATTTTAATGGGGATTGCATTGAATCTATAGATCAGTTTTGGTAGGCCAGCCATTTTGATGATATCTGTTCTGCTAATACAAGATCATGGGAGGTCCTTCCACCTTCTAAGATCTTCTTCAATTTCTTAATGTTTCATAATTTTCATTGTAGAGGTTTTTATCTCCTTGGTTAGGTTTATTCCTAAGCATTTTATTGTTTTTAAGGTTATTGTGAGTATAAATGTCTTCTGGATTACTTTTTCAGTGGATTTCTGGTTGGCATACAGAAAAGCTTCTGATTTTTTAAGATTGATTTTGTATCCAGACACTTTGCTGAATTTGTTAATCATTTCTGAGTTTTTCGGGTCTTCTAATATAAGATCATGTCATCTGCAAATAGAGAAAGTTTCAGTTCTTCTTTTCCTATTTTTGTTCCTTTGATTTCCTTCTCTTGCCTATTGCTGTGGCTAGTCTCAAGTACTATATTAAAAAGGAGTTGTGATAGTGGGCATTGTTCTTTTGTTCCTGATTTTAAAGGGAACTCTCATAGTTTTTCCCCATTCAATATGATGTTGGCTGTGGGCGTATTATATATTGCCTTTATGATATTGAGATAAGTTCCTTCTATTCCGATTCTCTGCTGTGTTTGCTGTGTTTTTATCATGAATGGGTGTTGGATTTTGTCAAATGCTTTTTCAGCATCTATTGAAATGATCATGTGATTTTTCTCCTTAGTTCTGTTTATGTGGTGAATTACATGGATTAGTTTTGTATGTTGAACCAGCCTTGCATCCCTGTGATGAACCCTACTTAGTCATGGTGTATAATTTTCTTGATTTTTTTTTTGTGGTACCAGAAATTGAACCCAGGGGCATTCTACCTCCGAGCTACACCCCCGGCCCTATTATTTATACTTTATTTATTTACTCTTTATTTTTTATTGGTGCATTGTAATCATACATCTTGATGGGATTCAGGATGGTGGAAGTATACATGCACACATCGGCCAATTAGCCCTTTTCTGTTCTTATGTGATCACTCAGTGCTATGAATTTTCCTCAATACTGTCTTAAACATGTCCCGCAGATTTTGATATGTTGTGTTTCTATTTTCATTTGTTTCTAGGATTTTTTTATGTCTCCCTTATTTCTTCTATGACCCATTCCTCATTTCAGCAGTGTGGTATTCAGTCTCCATGTGTTTATGAAATTTCTCTGGGTCTTCTTATTGTTGACTTCTAATATCATTCCATTATGGTCTGAAAATATACAGAGAATTATGACACATGTTTTGAATTTGCTAGTGCTTGCTTTGTTGCCCAGGATATGGTCTATTTTGGAGAAGGTTCTGTGGGCAGCTGAAAAGAATGTGTATTCAGATGTAGTTGGATGGAATATTCTGTATGTGTCTAGTAGGTCCATTTGGTTTATGGTGTTCTTTAGATCTGAGGCATCTTTGCTGATCTTTTGTCTGGAAGATTGGTCTAGTGGTGTGAGAGGTGTGTTGAAGTCTCCCAATATTATTGTATTTGGATCTATGTGTGACTCAATGTCATGGAAGCGTTTGTTTTATGAAAGTGGTTGCACCTATGTTTAGGGCATAAATGTTGACTATCTTTATCTCCTCTTGTTGGATTGTTCCTCTTACCAGTAAAAAGTGACCTGCTTTGTCTCTTCTTTTCGCAGGGGAAAAACAAGGAAACAAACAAACAAACAACAGCAACAACAACAACAACCACAACACAACAAAAAACAAATAAAAAAGTCCAAACAAATAACAACAACAACAACAACAAAGACTCTCGTACTTGGCTTCTGCAGCCTTCTTGGGCTTCTTGGGCTGTGTGGATGTTTTCAACTGTTTAAGGTTCACTTATTACTGTAGGTTTCCGAGTAGGTTTCATTCATTCCTACTTGCTAGAAAACCTGTGTCCCTGGGCACGTGGTGGGGAGATAGGGAAGGATGGGGTGGCGGATTTGGTCACCTTTTTCTGTCTGGTGCTGCTACGGGATTGAGCGGTTCTGTGTCTGGTGCCCTCGCTGTCTGTGGAATAAGTCTCAGGTTTCTGGGTATGAGATTTTTTGGGGGTTTCCAAAGTTCTCCCAGGTCAGGGGTGCAGGGTATTGTTCTCGCGTCCTCCCTTGTCCAAGGATTTGTTGCTTCTTTTTCCTTTTTCAGCCTTGATGTTTAAAAGAGTCCTTGTAGATATGCGTGAGTTTCTCTGTCTGTAGTGCCCACCTCCCATGAAGGTAGTCTGGGATGTGGCTGTTCTGGGATGTGGATGTTCTGCTTCAGAACACACAGTTAATTTCTCTCCTCAGGCACAGAGAAGTTTTGTTTACTGTCCAGTTTAATAAAGATAATGTTTTTCTCAATTCAGAGCTCCTCAGATGAGTTAGAGACAAACTCGCCTTAGGGTCCTACTCTGTTACCACCTTCCGCTCCCTCTTCCTTTATATTTTTATTGTAGAATTGTAATTATACATCATCGTGAGGGCCAAGGTGATACACACATACATGCACACAGGGCTTGGTGTTTCCCTGCAGATCAAACCCCAATATTGCTCCTCCCTGTGTGTATTAGTATGATTGATAGTGATACCTTCATATGTGGACATAGTATTATTTGACAGTTTCCTTCCTCAATCCTCCTTTTTTTCCTCCTGAATTCCCTCCCCCCATTCTCCTTCCACTATTCTACTAGTCTCCTCATTTATCTGAAGTCCTTTTTGTTTCCTACTTTCTCTTTTGCTTTCCTACATGAAATTGGTGGTGATACCTACATATATGGACATAACATTATTTGAACCGTTTCCTATTCTCTCTTGTATTGGTTAAAAGACTTTTACTTTTATGAGACAATTCTCTGTGGCTCTGTCACAAGTTTGAATGTCTTCAGAGGAGATGCACTGTCTAACTTTCTTCCAGACTCTCTTTTCAAGAATGTGTCTTGAACTGCTTCAGAACACACAGTTAATTTCTCTCCTAGGGCACAGAGAAGTTTTGTTTACTGTCCAGTATAATAAAGATAATGTTTCTCTCTAGGGCAAAGGTCAGACAGGCTTACTGACTGTAATAAAAGATTCACGCACCCTAAGCTCAGGATATTCCTTTTCTGTTGCACACACAGGCATCACCTGGACCTCTGACCATCACCCTGTGGGAATTGAGACTTAGAGAACTGGCACTAGCTCTGGCACTCTGGCTACCACTCATGCCATGAGTAGTAAGTAAAGTTCTTTTCTCTGACCCTGATGTCTCATTTCTTCTGCCAGCATCCCTGAAACTGTGACAGGCTAACTCATTAGCTTCTAAGCAGGATAAAAAAATCAAGGTTTTGACACACTCATAGGTGCATTCTTTTGTGAAAAAAGAAAGGAGAAACGATCTCCAGGCAACATTGCCCTAGAAAGATGTTTTAAATAGAAAAAAAAAGAATATAATAACTCAATTTTTCCTCATGCAAATTCATTATGATGAATTGTAGGCTACTTAGGTAGCTAATACTATTCAAACATTATTTTTCTACTAATTTAAGGATTTCAATTGTTCTGTAACTTTATTTCCTTTGCCCTCTGTATTTTTAGTCTATTTTAAGATTAGTCAAGAGGAAAATTTAACCAAATACATTATGTGCCTATACTAATGGGTATGTAGAGACTTGCCTGACATTTTGCTGCTTTAGGAAAAAATGAGTTACTGCATATAGAACAATTCTCTTCTCAGAGAATGTAGAAAACACTATTTAGTTCATAGTAGGGGAGTTTAGAGTTGTGTGAATGACAAATATTTTGAAAACTACAAACTTCCTTCAATTTCTTTTGCATGTGGCAATGTTTTTTTTATAGTTGTAGCTTAAAAAGAAAAGACATTGCATTAACCCACACCTCAACTATTTTCTGTACTCTTGGGTTTAATGGTGGAAGCGCTTTTTCTCCTCCTGTCATGCTTACTTTGCAGGGAGACTGTAAATGCATGCAACCTGATTTTCAGCTCCTTTCTACAAATGCTACATTGTGGGAACACAATTTGGAGGAAATTGCCATAAAGATAGAGCAAAAACTAACCCACACATTTTGTTCCTATAGAAATGTTGTAAGTAACTATACCTTATACTGTGATATTTCAGCTACTGCTATAATGAGGATAGTTTTTAAAATGTTGTATTATTAGAGTGATGTCATCTAAATTGAAAGATACTGTATTTCACTATATTAAAGAACATCACATGGTAAAATCTGCTCTGCAATCATCTCATAAATATGTGGCTAAGGGGTTTAAAAATGGAGTAAAATTAAGTAAAGAATGATACAGAAAGTAAATTAATTCAATATTTTCAATATCTTGTATGGGGAAGGGGGGATTGGGAGGGAGCCAGGGGAAAACTCACCAAGTGCTGTGTGCATGTACTTCACTATCACTATGAACTACATTATTATGTGAGACAATAATTCACCAATAAAAGTATAAAAGTAAAAAGACTAGGAAAGGAGCCACCAAATGACTCAGCTATATCACTGTTTGAAATCTTTGCAAAAGAATTCAAGTCAGAAGACATTAGTGATACATACATATTCGTGTTTAAAAATGCACAATTCAGCCGGGCGTGGTGGCGCACGCTTGTAATCCCAGTACTTGGGAGGCGGAGACCAGAGGATCCGGGTTCGCGGCCAGCCTCAGCTACTTAGTGAGGCCCTCCGCAACTTCGTGAGACCCAATTTCAAAATAAAGTATAAAAAATAAGGCTGGGGGTGTAGCTGAGAGGTAAAACACCCCTGGGTTCAATCCCTGGTACCACAAAAAAACATGCATAATTCACAATAGCTAACTTATGGAACCAAGTGTCTGTTAGGACATGAATAGATTATTCAAGGAATAATTATTTGATGAGAAAAGTTTGATTTTATTATTTGATGAAAAAAATTTTGAACAGTGCTACACATAACACAGCTCATCACTTGAGTTTTATTGATATTTACAAGTGTCTTAAGTGTCTCTAAATGATAAATATAATTTACAGAATACTACTTAAAATAGGTTTCTCATCAACCATTTATGAATTAATAGTTAAAGGCTAAGGAAGGAATAAAAGAACTAGAATAACTTTTTTGACAAAATAATGAATATTTGATAATAAGAAGGCAGCAACTTTTGTTTCACAAGATTAATACATGTGGTGATTTTCCTTGTGTTTATGACTTTGCTCATTTGGAAAGGCAAGGCTATACATAATCTTCCAGATTAATTTTATAAAATTTGAATAGCTCATCAAAAATAGGCTAACTTTCAGCCAAAATGAAGGTAAATATTGATATGAGATTAAAACATTATCGTGTTATGTGTAAGCATTATATTGCTTTATACCCTTAGTATTGTAGCTACTATATTGTATATCTGCGATACTAATGTCAAAAATAACCAAAATGTGCATTAATTTGAGTATGATTAAGAAAGTTCTACTTATAATTATTTAAAAGCAAAGCAGTATTTTCATATTTCAGTAAAAATCATCAGTATGTGTCATCGTTCATTAAATGTAAATGATGTAGAAAGAGAGTAGTAATTACAATAAGTAAGTCAGTAGGCTGAATGAACAAAAGTAGATGGAACGAGGAAAGGGAAAATTCGTAATCAGTATAAAAAATCATTCTGTTGACACCTAGCACTTTTATGAAAATTACCTACATTTACAGCTACCATATGTTCCCATTCACCAGGAAAGTCTCAGGTTTGCCTCTTCCTGTTATCCTGAAGGCATCCCGGTTCACTCTCAAAATTTTCTTGGTTTATTTATTTATTCATTTTGGTACTGGATATTAAACCCAGGAGCATTCTACATCAGAGCTATACCCCCAGGCCTATTTTATTTTTTATTTTGAAACAGGGTCTCCCTAAGTTGCTGAGGTTGTCTTCAAACCTGCGATTCTGCTATCTCAGCTGCCCAAGTACTAGGATTATAGGTGTGCGCCACCACACTTGGCTAAAAATTTCTTGATTTAGATGACAAATTATATAGTCATCATATCTAAATTAAAAATGTATTCAACTATATTAGAAACTATTTTACATATCTATTTTTAATTTTCATTAAAGTACACTTAACAAATAAGATGTATTTATGTTTAAGGTGTAAAACATGATGTTTTCTTTACCTTGTTTAAGCCTTCCCATAATTAAGCTAATTAGCAAAAATATAAACTGATAGAAATACAAAAACATGCTAGGACTTCCAAATCTATGGTCTCATCTTTCATCATTGAAAGAAGGACTGCACGCAAATGGATTAAAGCAAACTGAGTGGTGCTTTTATTTTTTCCAGAACAATCTCATAGACGGTGTCTAGTATAGTACCTTATACCCAGTATTATAGTTAGATATAGAAGGGCCCCTGAAAAGTTCATAAATTTGTGTTTGGAGTTGATATAATTGAGTCATCAGGGTTGTAATTCCAGCAGTTACAATGGATTTATCTGGGTGGTGGCCTGGGCGGGTAGAGTGTGACTGGAGAAGGTGGGTCCCTGGGGCTGCAGCCTTGGGGATTATATATGGTTCCTCCTCCCTTTGCTTGCTCTCTTGCTTCCAACCTCCATGATGTGAGAGCGAAGCCTTGTGCTCTCCCTTTCTCACGCCCTGAGATCTGTGGTCCTCCACCTCACCTGGACTAATCCTGCAAATCTCCAAAAACTGTGGCCAAATAAATCTTCCTTCCTCTAAGTTACGTGGTCAGTCTTTGAGATTATAAGCGTGAGAACGCTGACCAAGACACCCAGTAAGTGCTCAGTAAATATCTATGTATTTGTTAATGACTTTGTATCCGTTTTAGATTACTATATCTGGTAGTTAATTTGGGGGGAATGTATTAATTAAGAAAATACACTTTCTAATTTTTACACAATTATTAAATTTTTCCACTTGAGAGTAAACACTTTAACTACTATAAAAATCTGCTTACCAAGTTACTGAAGTATCCAGATCCTTTTCTTCTTTCACCTTCTGCTGAGTGAAGTTCACTTCTGACTTATAACAGAAGAGGCATATCAGGAAGAGAAAGGGAAACTTTAATTTTCTTATTTTTTAAAAACTTGGATAAGGCAAGCGTGGTGGCGCACGCTTGTCATCGCAGTACTTGGGAGGCTGAGACTGGAGGATCTGGGTTTGTGGTCAGTCTCAGCTACTTAGTGAGGCCCTTCGCAGCTTAATGACACCCTGTTTCAAAATAAAGAATAAAAAAATAGGGCTGGGGTTGCAGCTTGGAGGTAGAATGTCCCTGGGTTCAATCCTCAGTACCACAAAAAAAAAAACTTGGATAAAAAAGATGTGGTTGAATAAAGGTAAAGTTAGTGGCAGAGACTTTTGCATTAGATATGGATTTCATTACCCCTGTTCTTCAGCAACTGTCATAGATTATGCTTATAAGAACACCTTCTGCAAATAAATCTACCTATTATCTACAGGTATTTCAGCTGAAGCACTATATAGATAAAAATTTTAAAAGATGTTAAAATCTAAAAATAAGCTCAGAAACTTTTTTTTTTGCAGTACTGGGGATTGAACCCAGGGGCATTCTACCTCTAAGCTACACCCTCAGCCCTATTTTGTATTCTTTGTTTTGAAACAGGGTCTCACTAAGTTGCAGAGGGCCTAAGTTTGAAAAAACTCAAATATTTTATTGAAATAATCTGTAAAAGAAAAAAAATATATTTGTGTATATATATATATATATATATATATATATATATATAGCATTTGCTTTGAAACCTCACTATACTTGATTCCAAAGGGAAGAAATATCATTTTTCTACTTGTATTTACAAATCAAAGTGAATCTTTGTTATTTTATAGTTTTAATATTTTTATTTATTTATTTTGTAGTACTGGGGATTGAACCCAGGGGCATTCTACCTCTATTTTTCTACAGCCCTATTTTTTATTCTTTATTTTGAAACAGGGTCTCACTAAGTTGCGGAGGGCCTCCCAAGTTGCTGAGGCTGGCTGTGAACTTGCAATTCTCCTGTCTCAGCCTCCCAAGTACTGGGATTACAAGCATGTGCCATGTGCACGACGCCCAGCTAGTTTAACTATTTTTAATACTATTATTCGAGGAGCTGATCTCAGTTGGTTCAGCTTGTACTTGAAAGTCATAAATTCTGTTCTGTATACAACCTAGAAAAAAATTTAGTTGAATGCAAAATATTCTTATATTTAAAAATGAGTTTGTTTATGTAGAATATCATGTACTTTATTTCTAAACAGAAATTTAATAATATGCATATTCCTAATTAACTTCAATAAAATAATAGCATAAGATTGTGGGCAAATTCATTAATTCTGGTCACATACCTGAATTATACGGAACTAAATATAACATTTCTTTCTATCTTTATAGAGTAAGAAGTAGTATGTTAGCACTACCAACACTCAAGAAACCACTGTCCTATTTGAATCAATCAATAAAAGGTGACTATGTAAAAATGGAGAACAGCCGGGTGTGGTGGCACACGCTTGTCATCCCAGTACTTGGGAGGCTGAGACAGGAGGATCGCAGGTTTGCGCCCAGCTTCAGCGACTTAGCAAGACTCTCAGCAACCTAGTGAGACCCTGTTTCCAAATAAAAATAAAATAGGGCTAGTGGTGTAGCTCGGAGGTAGAGGATGCCCCTGAATTCAATACCCATTATCGCAAAAAAAAAAAAAATGGAGAACATAACTTAACCTTTTGAGTCTAGAATGTTTTCCATACAATATATAGCTGTGTCTGTATATATCACTGAGCATAGCTGTATCTATATGAAATAAAATGTGGATATGAAATGAAACAAGTATTTTGTATATATAACTTGGAAAAATAACAAGAAGTCTGCATATAAGGCTTTGAGATTTTTGTCACATTATTAATACCATTCTCGGACTATTACTTTCTCTCTCTACTCTTCTGAGGGCCCTCACTACACAAAGGCATTCTTCACTACAAAACCCCATCAAATATAATAATAGCTAAAGAGTCCTATTGAATAAAGCAATTCTTCTCATTTCCATATTTTAAAAGAATATAATGAAGATGAAATTATAAATACAATACATCTCCTGCCAGAGCAGGGTTCTCAGCACACTCGGTATTCACAATGAAGAAAGCTGTAGATGAACATGCAGCAAATCGATGCCCTGAAAATGAGAACCAAGAATTGCTGAGATTTCCATAGTGTCCCTTCAGCTTTTCAAGGTTCCCTCTCTAGGACACCGTTAAAGCTGGGTGTTCTTTTCCTTAATCCTTCTGACTCTTACATCTTCCTCTCCTGATTAGGCATAGGAATGATGTGGGCCTGTTGGAACTAGCTCTCCCACTACAGAGAATAATAGGAAGGGACCAAAGTCCTGATAAAACGTGTAGAGCAGGCTGCATTGGGGTTTGTTACCTAACCAAACTGCATATTCCACACACAATTTCTACTATTTAGCAGATATGTCCATTTATACAAGAGAGAACAATTTTCCCACAGCTTCTGTTTGACACAGATGAAGACAGTTTCCAACCTAAAGCAAGTCTATGTTTATCCCCATGTACTGAAATTTAATTTAACACGTATTTATTAAATGCTCACTGCTTATAAGGCTTTTGATTGGGCTTAAAGGTAAGAAAAGATGAAGATGTGATCTTTGCCCTCAGGGTTTTTTTGAACCTGGTAAAATTGGTAACATTCACGAGATAAACTGTAGAACAAAGTCTGGCAGACTAAAATAAATTATTGAGAAAAACTGAAAATGGTAAAGATGTATAAAGGAAGTAAGAAATTATTTGATTATGGGGAGCTTCAAGAAGGCAAAGTTATGCTGTGAGGAGTGGGTCATATTTTATGAGAGAGGGATAGGTATTTCAAACAGAATAATGTGTACAAAGGCATAGATGGGGCAAGTACATAGTCTAGTTTGAACCTTGAGGTAGATGCCAAAGTAACAGAAGTAGACTCCAGAAGGATAATTTGTAATTGTGATTATACCTAATTAATCATTTTCCTTTATGTGCCGAGCTTTTTGTGTCATATCTAAGAACAAATTTACCTAATCCAAGCCCAAGGTAACCAATGTATTCCTCTATGTTTTCTACTGTATGCTTTACAGGTTAAATTTTCCCATTTGGGTCTGTGATTGATTGTGTATATGGTGGAGGAACGTATGGGCCAAGGCTCTTCTACATTTTGTGTGTACATATGGCAGTCTAATTGTTCACGCACCATTGTTGAAAAGATTATTCTTTCTCTATTATTCCCATTGAGTTGTCTTTGCAGTTTCATAAAAAAAAAAAAGTCGACCAAACGTGGTGCAGTGGTACATGACTGTAATCCTAGTACTTGGGGGCTGAGATAGGAGGATAACTAGGTCGAGGTCAGCCTCAGCAACTTAGCAAGACCTTCAGCAATTTAATAATTCCATGTTTTAAAATGAAAACTAAAATGGGCTGGGAATATAGCTTGGAGATAGAATGACCCTAAATTCAATCCCCAGTACTGAAAACAACAACAACAAAAAAGAATGAAAAAAAAACAGTTGGCTATATACTTGTGGGGCCATTTTTGGACTCCTTTTTCCATTGCACTGATGTATCAGTTTATCTGTTTTGCAATTAACACATGAGATTCATTTTTGAAGTTTTATACTAAGTCTTGAATTAAGTACTATGGATCCCCCAATTTTTTTTCAAAATTATATTGGTTACACTTCTTGAAGCCCAATGTTCATTTTCTCTAGACAAATATCTTATGATACAATGTATAAGATCATGATTTCTAAACCTCTACAGTCACAGGTGTATTTGTCCAGTAAAAAAAAATAGAAGTTTGTAGGGTCCTTCAGGGTCTGTAGTGGATTCAGCAAAAGTAGGATTCAGGTCAATGGGAATACGTGTGTGATAATTTTTTGAAGTCCTCAATGATGCTTATTACAGAAGAGAATAATTCAATTAGAGGAAAACATTATCTTATAATTAATTATTTTGGCTTTGTAGAAAGTATTACAAGAAGTCATTTGTGTGAATTACATGATTAAGGCTTAATTATAGTAAAGGATAATAATAACTATGTGCATCACTAAGTGTCAGACTTACTTTGCTATGTTTTGTTTGATTATAACATGAAATTCCAAACATGTTTAGTAGGTCTTCATAGATTTCTTGGTGATACAGCATGGCTGTTGCTAATGTGACAAGACTGTGTATTCAACTCTTTAAAAAAGAATTGAATTGTTTCATCACTATTTGTTGAAAATTTTCTGTACTGGAAAAAGAGTTAACATTAAAATTTAAATGAAACAAACTGGAAAAAATATTACAACTCAACACAACTGGAAAAGGCTAACTTTCTTAATCTATGAAAAAGTCTTGCAACTTAAAAAGGAAATGTATAGACATTTTTCTTGTCATTATTCTCTAAACAGTACAATATAACAACTATTTACAGAATGTTTACCTTGTATTAGATATTATAAGTAATCTAGAGATGATTCAAAGTATAGTGAAGGATGTGTATAGGTTATATGCAAATATTATACCTTTTTGTATAAAGGTCTTGAGTATCTGCAGATTTGGGTATATGTAAGGGGTCCTAGAACTCTTGTTCTAGGATATTGTGAGATGGCTATATACTCTTTATTTTTTACTTATTTGGGATTGAACCAAGAGACACTCTACCTATAAGCTACACACCCAGCCTTATTTTATTTTTTAATTTTGAAACAGGGTCTCACTAAATTGTCAACCTGAGATCCTCCCAAGTACTGGAATTACAGGCATGCACCAATATGCTCAGTGACTGTATACTGTTTTGTATATTTTATGTTGTACATTGCATCTATAAAGACACAAATTTAAAATATTCATTTTCCAAAGTCACTTTACAGATTGACTTCTTTGCTCTTATTCTCCCTCTCATTCTCACCCTTCCATCTCCTTTTCTTCCAGAAAAAAAAAATCATTTTTAAAGGCATTACGTGAACTACAACAAGGCAGTTAGTTACCCACACTGGAAGATGCAGAGTATTTGGTGGCCCAAATTAGGGTCTCAGAGTCTGAGCTGAGTAAGAATATATCTATAAGATGTCTTTCCTGCATGTTAAATATATTTAAATTCATATGCAACTGAAATAATAAGGCATCTTTTTGGGGAATAACCCTGTATGGGGAG
>PVJS01047542.1:0-15405 GCA_004027185.1 Glis glis
AAACCGGGTCTCACGAAGTTGCGGATGGCCTCACTAAGGAGAGAGAGAGAGAGAGAGAGGGAGAGAGAGAGAGCAGGAGAGAGCTGAGGCTGGCCGCGAACCTTTGGTCTCCGCCTCCCAAAGTACTGGGATTACAAGCGTGCGCCACCATGCCCGGCTTATTTATTTATTTATTTATTTATTTATTTATTTATTTTTTGCGGTACCGGGGATTGAACCCAGGGGCGTTCTACCTCTGAACTACACCCCTGGCCCTATTTTTTATACTTTATTTTGAAACTGGGTCTCATGAAGTTGCGGAGGGCCTAAGTAGCTGTGGCTGGCTGCGAACCCAGATCTTCTCCGGTCTCCGCCTCCCAAGTACTGGGATTACAAGCGTGTGCCACCACGCCCGGCCTGAATGTTCACCTTTAATAAGTAAAATAATGTATTATCTATAGTTTTAAGCTGAAAGAGTATGACCTCTTTTGGGCAAGTATGAATAATATGAAATCTAAGAAGATATAAATATTCATATATTCTATTTTGGATTCTCATGTGCAATGAATGGATTCTGGCTAAAAATTCTATTTGCTAAATGCCTACTCTCTATCTAGATCCATGTTTAGTTCTATTCCCTGGTCTTATAAAGGAGGAAAAGGGGTAAAGCAATGTTTCTCCAACTCAACATCACTAACTCTATTCATGGATATTTAGCACACACAAGGCTATCAAATTTTGGAAAATTAAAAATTATTACATTAAAATGATATATAATAATGTTTCATATCAATAAAAAGGATACTAGTAACAAATTTTCATTAATATTGTCTGCGTTAAGCTTGATAATGGATAGCTTGAGCTTTAAGACAGATTTCTATACTGTACCATTATCTTTCTTTTTTCTACTAAATTAGAAAACTCAAAATGAACTCAATATTATAGGTTGTCAGAAACATCAACTATTTGGTGGCTCTGCGAAGTAGTTTAAGATGTTTGTTTGGATTGAACTTTGAAAGTTCAGTGAAAGTTCCTGTTGCTTTACATCTTTGCCAGCATTTGGTATGTTAGTGTTTTGGATTTTGGCATTCTAATAGCTGTGTGAACCATTATGTTTTTATTTGTACATACTTTTTTTCTTTCTGGTTGCTTTTTAGATTTTCTTAGTATTTGGTAATCATTTGTGTGTCTGAGTAATACATTAATTTCTTTGTTTGTTTGTTTGTGGTACATTAATTTCTTAAAGCAGCCTTATTGGGATATATACTGTATGCTTATTAGCTTAAAATGTATAATAGTTTTTGGTATGTTACATATTAACTTTCAAAAATCCTGGTAAAAATATAACATAAAATTTACCATTATAATCTTTTTCTTTTTTTTGTGGTACTGGGGATTGAACTCAGGGGCATTCTACCTCTGAGCTACACCTCTAGCCCTATTTTTTATTTTGAAACAGGGTCTCACTAAGTTGTGGGGAGCTGTACTAAGTTGCTGAGGCTGGCTGTGAACCTGCAATCCTCCTGTCTCAGCCTCCCAAGGACTGGAATTACAAGTGTGTGCCACCATGCTGGCCATTATAATAATTTTTCAGTGTATAATTCAGTGGTATTAAATATATTCACACTGTAATACCATTATCCACTACTACTTGTTTCCTAAACTTTTTTTTATCACCCCAAACACAAACTTTATAGCTATTAAACAATAATTCCCAGGCATGGTGGCACACACCTGTAATCCCAGTACTTAGGAGACTGAGACAGGAGAATCACTGGTTTGAGGCCACCCTTAGCAATTTAGCAAGGCCCTCCACAACTTAGAGAGACCCTGTTTCAAAATAAAATATAAAACAGGGCTGGGGGTGTAGCTCAGAGGCAGAATGCCCTTGGGTTCAATTATGTATAGAGTTGAGCTGCTGGATTATTTGGTTATTATATTATTAGCTTTTTGAGAAAATAATAAGCTGTATTCTATAGTGTTGCACCATTTTACATTTCCATCAGCAATGCATGAGTTTTCGTTTCTCCATGTCCTCAACAAATGTTCAGTTTGTTTGAATTACACACATTCTGACAGGTGTAAGGCGGCATCTCCCTGTGGCTTGATCTGCATGCCCTTAACAACTAATGGTGTTGAGCATCCATATTTTCACAGACAGTTTGGCTATTTATATATCTTCTTTGGAGAAATTTCAATTCCAATCCTTTGTGCATTTTTAATTAGGTTATATGTCTTTGGATTATTGAGTTATAAGAGTTCCTTCTATATTGTGGATATTAAACTCTTACCAGGTATGTCTTCTAAATAATCTCTGCTCTTCTGTGGTTGACTGTTCACTTTTGATAATGCCCTTGGATGCACCAAAGTCTTTAAATTTTTTTTTTTTTTTTTTTTTGCGGTACTGGGGATTGAACCCAGGGGCATTTTACCTCCGAGCTATACCCCCAGCCCTATTTTTTATTCTTTATTTTGAAACAGGGTGTCACTAAGTTGCGGAGGGCCTCACTAAGTAGCTGAGGCTAGCCGCAAACCTGCGATCCTCCTGTCTCAGGCTCCCAAGTACTGGGATTATAAGCGTGCGCCACCACGCCCGGCTCAAAGTCTTTAATTTTGAAGAAGTCCAACTTGTCTGTTTTTCATTGCTTGTGCTTTTGGTGTCACATTTAAAAATCCATTGTCAGATCCAAGATCATGAAGATTTACTGTTGTGTTTGGGTTTTGCTTTCATAGTTAGCTTATTGGTCCATTTTGAGTTAATTTTTTAATATGATGTGAAATATGGGTCCAGCTTCATTCTTTTACATGTGGAAATGCAGTTGTCCCACCGCTATTTGTTGAAGAGACTATTCTTTCCTCATTGGATAGTCTTGGCACTCGTGTGTGTGTGTGTGTGTGTGTGTGTGTGTGTGTGTGTGTGTGTATGGCAGGTACTAGGGATTAAATCCAGGGGCATTCTGCCTCTGGGCTACACCCCTATCCCTATTTTATTTTGAAACAGGGCCTCACTAAACTGTGGAGGGCCTTGCTAATTGCTGAGGTTGAACTTGAATCTGTAATCCTCCTGTCTCAGCCTCCCAAGTACTGGATTACAGGTGTACATCACCACACCCATCTTCTTGGCACTTTTGTTAGAAATCAATTGGCAATAGTCATTTGGGTTTATTTCTAGATTCTCGATTCATTCTATTGTTTTAGATGTTTAATTGTTTTATGTTTCTCCTTATACCAATACACAATATTTTGTTTACTGTATGTGTGTGTGTTACAGGGGATTAAACCCAGGGGTATTCTACCTCTAAGCTACACTCCCAGCCCTATTTTATTTTTTATTTTGAAACAGGATCTCACTAAACTGCTGGGGCCCTTGCTAAACTGTGGAGGCTGGCCTCGAGACTGTGAGCCTCCTGTCTCATCTCCCAACTAGTCAGATTACAGGTGCACCACGCCCAGCTTGTACTAAATTTTGAATTGAGAAGTGTGAGTCTTCCAACTTTGCTTCCACTGCAATGAGGAAGTCCTCTTTCTTCTTAGGCCTATTAATGTGATAAACTATAGTTGTCAAATTTCCCAATACTGAACATTTGTGAATTCTTGGATTAAACTCTACTTTGGTCTTTTAGATCTCATTTGTTACTATTTTTATGACTACTTTTTCTTTTCTTTTTTTTGTGTGGTACTGGGGATTGAACCCCAGGAACATTCTACCTCCGAGCTACACCCCTAGCCCTATATTTTTATCCTTTATTTTGAAACAGGGTCTCACTAAGTTGCAGAGGGCCTCACTAAATAGCTGAGGCTGGCCATGAACCCGGATTCTCCGGTCTCAGCCTCCCAAGTACTGGGATTACAAGCGTGCGCCACCATGCCTGGCTTACTTTTTCATATATAGTCATCATAAGTGAAACTTATGGTTTCTTTTTGTCTATGGTTTCCTTTTTCTACCTATGTTAGATTGCTGTATCAGGTTTTATTAATGCCACAAAACTATAAAAACCATCCATTTTCTCTATATACTCTCACATAGTTAAATACCAGAGGTATTGTCCTTTGAGAGTTTGAAAGAACTGACTTGAGAAACCATTGATACCCAATTCTTTTAGAGATACTTTTTGTTTTTAACACCTTTCTCTAGTTTTTTCATGGTTAGGGCCTATTCAGATTTTCTTTTTCTCCTTTAGTCAATTTCAATAATATGTATTTTCTTGCAACACTTATAGTTTGTTAAATTTTCAAAATTATCAGCATAAATTCCAAAGTATTCACATAACTCAATTTCTTTGGGTCTGTGATTAGGTCTCCCTACTTTCTTATTTCCAGTGTATGTATGTGTACACACATGCATACATACACACAATCAACTGTGTTTTGTCTTCATTTTTTTTTTTTTTGCAGTACCGGGGATTGAACCCAGGGGCGTTCTACCTCCGAGCTACACCCCCAGCCCTTTTTTTTTTTTTTTTTGCGGTACCGGGGATTGACCGCAGGGGCGTTCTACCTCTGCGCTACGCCCCCGGCCCTATTTTTTATACTTTATTTTGAAACCGGGTCTCACGAAGTTGCGGAGGGCCTCTCTAAGGAGAGAGAGAGAAAGAGAGAGAGAGCGAGAGAGCTGAGGCTAGCCGCCAAACCAGGATCCTCTGGTCTCCACCTCCCAAAGTACTGGGATTACAAGCGTGCGCCACCACACCCGGCCCCAGCCCTATTTTTTATTCTTTATTTTGAAACTGGGTCTCACGAAGTTGCGGAGCGCCTCACTAAGTAGCTGAGGCTGGCCACGAACCCAGATCCTCCGGTCTCTGCCTCCCAAGTACTAGGATTACAAGCGTGCGCCATCACGCCCGGCTTTTGTCTTCATTAAGGTTTATTTCTGTCACTAATTTCAAGTTACTCAATCTCTGTGTTTTTGTATTATGAAAAAAATTAGAAAGTAGGTATTTACAATATCTGAGTTACCTTTAGGTTCTGAAGAATGAATACAAGTTTCTTTTTTTGTGTGTGGTACTGGGGATTGAACCCAGGGGCATTCTACCTCCAAGCTACATCCCCAGCCCTATTTTTTTATTCTTTATTTTGAAACAGGTCTCACTAAGTTGCGGAGGGTCTCACGAAGTAGCTGAAGTTGGCTGCGAACCCAGATGCTCCGATCTCAGCCTCCCAAGAACTGGGATTACAAGCATGCGCCACCACGCCCAGCTATGAATACAGGTTTCTAAAAATTTCCAATAGTTTTCATTCTATCAATTACCTTAATAAATTCAAATTGGTCACATATGACTATTCATCCCAACAACAACAAGAAAAAAAAGACTTCATAGAAAGCAGAAAACAAAAATATTTTACATATGGATTGACCCTTAGCTGCATTATCAATTTTAGAAATGTGAAGATGGAAATCAGCCTGTTTCTTATTAGACTGAGAAAAACATGCCCATTGAAATAAGCATTATTAAAATGGTCTCTTTTTCTTCTCTGAGACACTATCTCACTGAAGAATTGCAGCTGACTTATGCTTTAATGGCTAAAATATTTGACACTGGGACTTCTTTTGTCTGTCTGCCTTTTCTAAACTCCCTCTGAGTAAGGGACTTTTATTCACAAAAATGTACTGTAGAAAAACTACTATGTGGAATTTCATTCTTGAATGAATTAGACCATTTTTCCCCTTTCTTGAAAAAAAATTATTTATAAAATAGATCTCCTACCCCCACTTTGGTAATGTTATCCATGAGAAGAAACACAGAGCTCTGATATGAGAGACAGTACAGTCAGCAGTTCCCAGGATTAACAAAAAGTAACATCATAGTCATTAATTTACAAGGAGCTAAAATACATTTTATCACATGTACATAGTATGCAGATGTACAGAACATAACATCAAAACTTGTTTAGTACCTTTAACCAAAGACAAATGGTTAAATCAAATTAAAATAGGCCAGTCTTTAGCATAAATTTGGAGTACAATTCCATCTGAACAAATCACATGACATAAGCAGATGTGTTAAATCTAATTATATGAGTTTAGAGCCAGAAAAAAAAAAAAAACTTAAGAGAGGGCCCAAAACCTCAAATGCTATACTAGGTGTCAAAGAAGTTACATGATTTTTTTTTTTTTTTTTGCGGTACTGGAATTGAACCCAGGGGCATTCTACCTCTGAGCTACACCCCCAGCCCTATTTTTTATTCTTTATTTTGAAACAGGGTCTCACTAAGTTGCAGAAGGCCTCACTAAGTAGCTGAGGCTAGCTGTGAACGCTAGCTGTGAACTCGGATCCTCTGGTCTCAGCCTCCCAAGTAGTGGGATTACAAGCGTGCACCACCACGCCCGGCTTAAGTTAAATGATTTAGACAAGGTCATGTAACTGGTAAATCAACAGAGCCAAGAATAAAACTCTGGTCTTCTGACTTCTAGATTTACCTTCTTTCACCTACTTTGTACTACCTCTCTGTTAGAGCAAATCTGTAACTCTTCTATTTAAGTAATGGCTTATAGTTAACTGTTCTTACACATATTAACTTAATATTATTTTTTTTAAGTGGTCAATTGATAGAGTGTCCATTTTGGAAATGCTGCTTATGAATGAAGTAGGGCCTGATCTTCCTCATAGCTCAGTATTTCCTTCATTAACTGCTAGTCAAACAGTAGATAGAGGGAAGTTTTGCTTTACAAAAATATTGTTAGTAAATGAAGAAGTGATGGCACACTTGTAGTATCATCATTTTGCAACCCTTAATAAATTAATAAATCTAACTGGGCACAGTAGTGCACACCTGTAATCCCAGTACTTGGGAGGCTGAGACAGGATCGTAGATTCAAGGGCAGCCTCAGCAACGTAGAGAAGACTCTCAGCAACCTAGCGAGACCATTTCAAACACAAAAAGGTATGGAGGTGTACCTCGGAGATAGAATGTGACCTGTTTCAAAAACAAAAATAAAAAGTGATGGGGGTATACCTCAGAGGTAGAATGTCCCTGGGTTTAATCCCCAGTACCCCCCAAAATTAATAAACCCAGCAATGATCATCAATGGCTACTGTCATCACAAAAAGATAATTGGCTATTGTGTGCCTTCTGATAATAGTCCATACCACCAATGAAGCATTTTGGGGGTGAAGGAATCAAAGCTAAATCTAATCAAGGCTCCAAAACTAATTACCAATATTCAAAAGAAGTATAGGAAACAGAGGACCCCCTAAAACAAAAGGAGTTTTTGGCATTCTCACCTTAGTGAGGAGAGAAAGAATAGCATTCAGGACCTACAAAAGAAACAGGCTCCACTGAACACCCCATACTCTCAGATGGAACACCAGTACAAAGGGGGTCTACAATAAAGGGTCTCTCTTAAAGCCAAGCATGGTGCCAGTACTTGAGACAGGAGGATTGCAGGTTTGAGGCCAGCCTCCGCAATTTAGCAAGACCCAGTTTCAAGATAAAAAAATAAAAAGGGCTGGGGGAATAGCTTGGAGGTAGATTACCCCGCCCTTGCCAAATTACTGAAGTAGGAAGAGGTCTACTTTCTGTGTCATGGCTCTATGGTTACACACAAAATAAGAAAGGCCTGTTATTAAAAAATCTGTTATAATTTCTAGCACAATGGCAGTCCTTATCTTAGAAAGGTGTGCCTCCCCCCAAACCATTTTGAAGATCATTTAATAGAGCAAAATGCTGGTCTAGGAAGTAAACACATGCAATTCTAGCATGTGCCACCATGCCCGGCCATAAATAACATTTTTAATGAAAAATAACTATTTTCCATAACAAAAAATATATTGAGAAGAGTGGTAATTCTGCCATGTTTTAAAAAATCTCTTTAATATCTGGCTTAATACAAGAAAATTGGATTCCTATATTTGCATTGACATTCAATCTGTGGCAACATGTCGTTTCCGTTGAAGTGTATGTAGAAAGTCTGGCCTCACACAGATATATGGTTGAAAAAGGAGATACTGGAGGTGGGCGTGGTGGTACACACTTGTAATTCCAGCACTTGGGAGGCTGAAACAAGAGGATCACAGGTTCGTGCCAGTCTCAGCTACTTAGTGAGGCCCTCCGCAACTCAGTGAGACCCTGTTTCAAAATAAAGAATAAAAAATAGGGCTGGGGGTATAGCTTGGAGGTAGAATGCCCCTGGGTTCAATCCCCAGTACTGCAGAAAAAAAAAAGGAGATATGGGGATCTCACTTTGAGAACCCTTAGATTAAGTTTTGATATATAGGTAATTTTTCATTAGTCATGTTAAAATTCCTCCTCCGTTAAAAATTATGTTATACTAGCAGATAGAACTGCAAGACAAGATTTGAAACCCACTTTAATTATTCTTCTAATATTGAGTAGTTATAAAGTTACCAGTATATTTAAACATAACACTAGAGATCAAACAAGTTTCAGTCACTTATTGTCTATCAGCTTTTCTTTTCTTTGGAATAGCTGTTCCACTGTCCTCAAAATCCAATTCCACATCCATGACTTCTCTACTTACTCTTCTAGAGATGTCTTCACTTCCTATTTCCTTGAGAAAATGTATCCTTAGAGTTCTATCAATCTCAAACCACCAATACCACAAATGTAGGTGCATCTGCACCCTATTTTCTACCTTTGCTCTTATTAAAACAGAAGCAGCAGTTTTCCTTCAGTCTAAAACTAGTCCACTCTCTACCTGCAGTGACCACTATATGATTTAAAGTTACAAGATTAAAGAAAAAACTCCCTTTAACTCTTCTAATGAACTCTAAGATTTCTAGAATGCATCAGACACATTTTAGAAAGTAGACTCCCACTCCTTTGCCTTACCAATTAGCAAATCCCACTGAAAATAATTTGATTCCTGATAATTCAGGATCTTTACATATTTCAGGATTAGTATTCTCATCAAAAGTGACCTTATTTGTACTGATTCCAGATTATATAGTACGAATTCTTACTTAAATATAAAAAGAAAAATCACTAATTGTAATCTGCTTTCTCATGTAATTCCATCACTGAAGCAGAATATGAAGGGATTAGTTTTCAGAGGGTTCTCTTTTAATGGTCCTAATTATTAACGGGATTTCACATACAATAGGCTGTCAGTTCTTTTCCACATAGAGATTTATAGACACATTCATTTTTACCTTAACTGGGAAGCTACATTTTCCAGTGCGAACCCCTTCTTCATCTGTCTGCCACTGGTGTGGACGACTGGCCTCTGGAACATAAACATCTTTCTTTCTCCTAAAACTTTGCCGTAGTTTGTTCATTTTAATTTTTACAACCTGCAGAAAGAGCAAAAGAAATATGAAAAAGAAGTTATGATCTCCTATATATTTAAAATTTTAATTACCATACTAGTAAAAAACTAAAATCCCAAATTAAAAGTTTTGACTTAAGGGAAAATGAGCAATTAGTACACTCCTTAGAGTGACACTAAGTTAAAACAAACAAATCATTTTACTTTTGAAAAGACAACCATAGTAGTTCTTATAAAAACCACAACAAACTGGGCATAGTGGTGCATGGCCTATAATCCCAGTACTTGGGAGGCTATGACAAAGAGGATCGCAGGTTTGAGGGCCAGCCCCAGCAACTTGGTGAGACCGTCTCAAAATTTAAAAAAAATTAAAAATTGGGCTGGGGATGTAGCTCAGAGATAGAATACCCCTGGGTTCAATCCCCAATACCAAAAAAGAAAAAAAAAGAGAAAAAACCCACAATAAAATAACTTCGTGTAGGATTTGAAATAATATCACTTTAAGAACTTTCACATATTTTAACTGTAATAAAGCAGTAAGAAATTCTCCCTACTGATCTACTTCTCAAACCTTCTGAAGATGAAAATTTGCAAATGTAGGCCTAAATAAGCTGGACACGGTGGTGCATACCCAGTACAAAAAAAAGTAGGCAAATTATAGACCATTAATAATTTCTGAAAAAAACCCAGAAAACTTTCATACTTATCAAGAGGAAAATCATTGTGAAACACTGACTAAAACGTGTTGATCTTTTTGGCTTACTATTGGAAGACACTAAGCAAAACAGGGACTACAATCATTTTTATAAAAAATTTTTTTCCTTTCTTTCTCTACCCCTCCAACCTCCACCCCCAGGTATTGGGGATTGAACCCAGGCCATGGTAGGCCAGCACTTTATTACTGGGCTAAATCCCTATTTGTGTGTGTGTGTGTGTGTGTGTGTGTGTGTTTGTGTTTTACTGGGAAGTGAATTCAGGGGCATTCTACTTCTCAGCTACACCCCCAGCCCTATTTTATTTTTCATTTTTGGAATAGTGTCTCACTAAGTTGCTAAGGCCCTTGCTAAGTTACTGAGGCAGGCCTCAAACCTGTGATCCTCCTGTCTCAGCCTCCCAAGTACTGGAATTACAAGTGTGCACCACCATGCCCAGCTCCTATCCCTTTTTAAAATTTTATTTTGAGATAGAGTTGCTAAGTTGCCCAGGCTGGCACTGAACTCTCCAGCCTAAGCCTTCTGAGTAGCTGGGATTATAGGCAAGAGCCATCGTACCCAGCCTGCAATCATCTTTTTATAAAAGATGTTTTATTGAAGAGGAATAAAATAACTTTCTTTAAACACACTTAAATAAGAAAAAAGTTCTATTAGGACAAAAGTAATCTGAAGGAGAAATTTCTTGCAAGCAGTATGACAACAACATACTTTCATATATACAATGATTCTAGTAATCTAACAAAAACAAGACAGTGGTCTAAGTTTCATAATTAACTCTGTAAATTAAAAAGTATTAAACTATGATCAGTTCTTGGCTTTGTTATTGGAAGAGGCACCTCTTGAGCTAGGCATGGTAGCACATGCCTGTAATCCCAGTTACTCTGGAGGCTGAGGCAGGAAGATCTGAGGCCAGTCTGGGTTTTAGACATTGTCTAAAATGTCTTAGATGTTTTAGACATTGTCTAAATGTCTAAAATGTCTTAAAATGTTTTAGACATTGTCTAAAAACAAAACCCTGGGTGTGTAGCCCAGTGGTAGAGCACTTGCCTCTCATATGCTAGACCTGGGTTCAACCCAGTACCACAAAACAAAGAAAACAACAACAAAAATAACTAGAGAAATCTAGACTAATTGATAAGAAACAACAGAACATTCAGGAAGCAATGAACAAACATGATGGAATAAGTGCCCCTTTATAGACAAAATTCTCAAATCTGAAACTAATACCTCTTTTCTATTAAGACGAGATTGGGTGTGTTCAGGGTGGTATGGCCATAGACCTCTTTTCTATTAAGAAGCATGGTTCATTGTTTTCCAGAAGGAATCTCAACTAGCCTCAAAGTGATCTTGATCTTAACTCTAGAAAATGATGTGACAAAGTTGCAAAAAGGAACTGTCTTCTCAGTCAGAAGTGTTAATTCCCACATGACACCAATGAAAGACTTGAGAATCAGTTTGCATTCTGAGGAAAATAATTTTGTATTTATTTATTCATTTATTTATTTATTTATTTATTTATTTATTTATTTATTTTTGTGGTACTGGGGATTGAACCCAGGGGCATTCTACATCTGAGCTACACCCCCAGCCCTATTTTATTTTTATTTTGAAACAGGGTCTTGCTAGGTTGATGAGAGTCTCACTACTAGCTGAGGCTGTCCTTGAACTTGCGATCCTCCTGTCTCAGCCTCCCAAGTACTGGGATTACAAGTGTGCACCACCATGCCTGGCTTCATTTCATATTTATAATGCATAATACTACAGCAGAGCTATTATGCAAAATTAGCTAATTTACACAGACAAGCCAATCTTACCACACATTATTAGGTAAAACTTTTGACAAAGGAGTATAAAAATCACTGGATTTTCTAAAAATGAATATAAGCAGATCACTCATTCCTAAACTAGTTAAATGAGAGTCTACCTTAATCTAATAAACGTTCAAAAAAGAATTCTATAACCTTCTCTGAAATACATCCAGGTATATTCTTTCCAAATCACATTTAAAAAGTATACACAGGGGCCAGGATGTATCTCGGTGGTTGAGCACTTGTCTAGCATATGCAAGGCCCTGGGTTTGCTCCCCAGTACTGCCAAAATAAATAAATACACATAAATACAAATATAAGAAAATAAAGGCACCTCTATTCTGGCTCAAACTGGCACATTCAACTAAAAGCCTGTATACTTTCTTTCTCTTAGCAAAGAAAGCTACTCACTTACCCACTCAGCCGAGCCCAACACTTAAGTATCATGCCTGCACCCACCCTTTCTCTTGCCTGTAACTACTGATTTTATCTCTTTGGTATCTCTTGAATTCATTCCCCCACCCCCACCATACCAGTCCCACCATCCTGAGACATTTGGAATTAAATCATTGCAAAAGCCTACTACTTGGTCCCTTTGCTTCCAACAGAGGTCATCCATTCCAACCTGTTCTGACTAGGGCCAGAGTGCTCTCGAAAACATAAATCAGACCAAGTAACTATTCTACTTAAAATCCTCCAAATGCTTCACATCACCTTCAAGATAAAAGTCCAAACTGCTGAGCATAGCAGACACAGTCCTCTTCATCCAGCTTCTCTCACCAATCTCATTCACATACTAACCTCCAGCTACACAAAACTACATGCAGTTCTCCTAACAAAGCATGTCCTCTCTCAGTGCCTCTGTATGGTTTCCTCCATCTGCTTGGAAAGAAATACCTTTCTCTGTTTGCCTCTGGTTGAAGTCTACTCAACTCTAAAAAGTCAGCTCAGGAGTTAACCTCTTTAGGGAAGCTAGCATTATTTTTCTGACAAGCTCTGGCTGGGCCTCGGTTAGGTCCTTCCACTTCATATGATCCCATTAACGCTCTGTTGACTTCCATTACTGTACTGATCAAATTCTTAGTGCAATTTCTACTTCCTAAATGGCAGGCTGTATCTTATTAGTTTAAATAGTACCCCTGCATCCTAACAGTGCCTGTCATACACAGCATATCGTAAATGTGAAGAAATGAAAGGTAAATAGATCTCCATCACAGCAGAGGCTGCTGGCTAGGTAGGATAAGTCAAGAGACCAGAGAATTTGTCAGTGTTGGGAAAGACTGGAGATGTAATAGCAGTCCAACTTTCCAGTGACAAAGGAGCCACTTTGACAACTTCCCTTCAAGGAGGCCTCCAGCCACAATCTAAATAGATCTAAGCACAAGTTTATTTGCTTTTTAGGCAGCTATTATTATTGTACCATTCTGTTGGTGAATAAGAGAATAGAATAAAAATGTCAACCAATCTGGGGTCTAAATATCTTGTCACTTTTAGTACTCAAATGGTGCTTTGAGGGAAAGAAAAGGAGGTTGGAAGACTGGACATAACTCTCAAGAGAGGCTTCGGGTTCCTATTACAGTTTTGAAAAGACAAATCCCACTTCATCTGATTTATATGTTGGGGTTCCATGTAAAGTTTAAGGAAACGGTTTCATGTCTAAAACACTTTTGAAAATTAGTGACATAATGTTCTAAGATGAAGTTTATAAAATAAACATATATAATTATGATATGTTACTTGCTACTTGTTCTTTTACCTCCAAGATACATCCCCAGCCCTATTTATTTTTGTTTTGAAATAGGGTCTCACTAGGTTGCTGAGAATCTTGCTAAGTTGCTGAGGCTGGTCTTGAACCCATGATCCTCTTGTCTCAGCCTTCCAAGTACTGGGATTACAGGTATGCACCACCATGCCTGGCTTGCTTGCTACTTCTTCTTCTTCTTTTTTTTTTTTTGGCGGTACTAGGGATTGAACCCAAGGGCATTCTTTCTACCTCTGAGCTATATCCCCGGCCCTATTTTTATTCTTTTTTTTTTTTTTTGCAGTACCGGGGATTGAACACAGGGGCGTTCTACCTCAGCGCTACACCCCCGGCCCTATTTTTTATACTTTATTTTGAAACCGGGTTTCACGAAGTTGCGGAGGGCCTCACTAAGGAGGGGGGGGGGAGAGAGAGAGAGAGAGAGAGAGAGAGAGAGAGAGAGAGAAAGAGCCAGAGAGCGCTGAGACTGGCTGCGAACCCGGATCCTCCGAACCCGGATCCTCCGGTCTCCGCCTCCCAAAGTACTGGGATTACAAGCGTGCGCCACCACGCCCGGCCTTTTATTCTTTATTTTGAAACAGGATCTCACTAAGTTGCGGAGGGCCTCACTAAGTAGCTGAGGCTGGCCGCGAACCTGTGAGCCTCCTGTCTCAGCCTCCCAAGTACTGGGATTACAAGCGTGTGCCACCACACCCAGCTGCTTGCTACTTCTTAATGAATAACTACCACTGGCCTAAGTCTTGGTTGAACATAGGTGATTATATATATACATACATATATATTTACATATATAAATATTTTATATCCAATATATTTTATATATTTCAGTATAAAAACTGAGAACAAACAAGCTTATTCTGTCCTTTAGATTCAATTAAAAAAAAGAAATCTCTGCTAGAATTTTCAAAGGTCACTAGATATAATTTAATTGTCAAATTCAGAAAATCTTTTATTCTCCTTAAGCGCTCTATAAAACTTGAAACCATGACTCCAGCTCTCTTTTGTCCATGTCTTTCCTCCCTGGACACCCCCCCCCCCACACACACACACAATACTTGACTCCTCTGGTTTACCTTCTTTACCTCTATTTCATTTGACTATTTTGAGAGCCTCCTCTATTTTCACATACCCACTGAGAGTATTCCCTATACACCAGTCCTCAGTCTGTGTTATTTACACTATATCAGTAAATATAAACTATTATCCCAAGTATGATGATTTCTCTCATTTATACTTTTAGGTCTTGCTATCTTACTTAAAATTCTCTATTTGGGCACATTAGTATTACTTCAAATATATTAACTTAAATTAACACTTCTTATCTCCCATCCCTAATGTCCTCTCCCTCTAAAGGTAAAAACTGTTTGAGAAGTTACTATGTTACTAGGCCCTATCATTAATGCTAGTGGATACAAAAATTAATAAAACTTCTTCTTTGCCTTTAGGTGGCTCTTTCCCCTCATAAAAGGTTAATTTCTGTATAACAGGTGAATATGATAATAGCACTATATGCAATAGGAAACATAGATTCAGGATATATTTCCTATAGGAGATACTGCCTGAGATAAGTTTCAAAGGAAGAACCAAAATTAGTCACATACAGTGGGAGATAGGTGAAAAGAGATATTTCAAGTAGGGGCAGCAGCATCAAAAGCATAGATGCAGGAGAGCCAATTTAGGTGGTAATGAAATTAGAAGACTGGAAGCCGGGCATGGTGGCGCACGCTTGTAATCCCAGTACTTGGGAGGCGGAGACCGGAGGATCCGGGTTCACGGCCAGCCTCAGCTACTTAGTGAGGCCCTCTGCAACTTCGTGAGACCTGGTTTCAAAATAAAGTATAAAAAATAGGGCCGGGAGCCGGGCGTGGTGGCGCACGCTTGTAATCCCAGTACTTTGGAAGGCGGAGACCGGAGGAT
>PVJS01047543.1:0-15403 GCA_004027185.1 Glis glis
ACTAAAGCCTTTCCCACATTGCTTACATACATAGAGTTTCTCTCCCATGTGAAATTGCTCATGTCTCTTAAGGCGACTGGAAAAACTAAAGCCTTTCCCACATTGCTTACATACATAGGGTTTCTCTCCAGTGTGAATTTGCTCATGTATCTGAAGGTGACTGGGAAACCTAAAGGCTTTCCCACATTGCTTACATACACAGGGTTTCTCTCCAGTGTGAATTCGCTCGTGTATCTTAAGGTTACTGGAAGAAATAAAGCCTTTCCCACATTGATTACATACATAGGGTTTCTCTCCAGTGTGAATTCGCTCATGTATCTGAAGGTAACTGGGAAAACTAAAGGCTTTCCCACATTGCTTACATACACAGGGTTTCTTTCCAGTGTGAATTCGCTCATGTGCCTGAAGGTTACTGGAAGAAATAAAGGCTTTCCCACATTGCTTACATACATAGGGTTTCTCTCCAGTGTGAGTTCTTTCATGAACCTGAATATAATGGGAAGATATAAAGCCTTTCCCACATTGCTTACATACATAGGGCTTCTGACCAATGTGAGTCCTTTCATGATATCGAATGGAATTCGAATAATCAAAGCCTTTCCCACATTGCTTACATACATAGGGCTTCTCTCCAGTGTGAGTTCGCCCATGTCTCTGACATTCACTGGAAGAACTAAAGGCTTTCCCACATAGCTTACATACATAGGGTTTCTCTCCAGTGTGAATTCGCTTATGTATCTGAAGGCCAGTGGAAGAACTAAAGGCTTTCCCACATAGCTTACATACATAGGGTTTCTCTCCAGTGTGAATTAGCTCATGTCTCTGAAGGTCACTGGAAAAAATAAAGGCTTTTCCACATTGCTTACATACACAGGGTTTCTCTCCAGTGTGAATTTGCTCATGTCTCTTAAGGTAACTGGAAGAACTAAAGCCTTTCCCGCATTGCTTACATATATAGGGTTTCTCTCCAGTGTGAATTCGCTCATGTCTCTGAAGCTCACTGGAAGAACTAAAGCCTTTCCCACATTGCTTACATATATAGGGTTTCTCTCCTGTGTGAATTCGCTCATGTCTCTGAAGGTGACTGGAAGAAATAAAGCCTTTCCCGCATTGCTTACATACATAGGGTTTCTCTCCAGTGTGAATTCGCTCATGTATCTGAAGGTGACTGGAAGAACTAAAGCCTTTCCCACATTGCTTACATACATAGGGTTTCTCTCCGGTGTGAATTCGCTCATGTATCTGAAGGTTACTGGAAGAACTAAAGCCTTTTCCACATTGCTTACATACATAGGCCTTTTCTCCAGTGTGTTTCCTTTCATGTTTTCGAATGGAACTGGAACAAGTAAAGGCTTTACCACATTGCGTACATTCATAGGGTTTCTGCACAGTGTGAATTCTCTCATGGGTTTGAATGTAAGAAGAACTACTGAAGGTTTTCCCACACTGCTTACATTCATGGTGTTTATCTCTGGTGTGAGTCCCTTCAGCCTTTAGAAAACATTTGGGATAACTGAAGGCTTTCCCCCTTTCCTGACACTGATCAGATTTCTCTCCATATTTCAAATGTGCACATGGTTTCTGTCCAGACTGAGCTCTGTGGGGCTCATTTAAGGATAAATGACCAATGAGAACTTCACACATATGCCTTTCACCTGGTTTAACTCCAGGATGAGTTTTCTTGAAAATAGGATCTGGAGACCAGCAAAAGCTTATTCCACACTCACTACCAAGTTCATGTTGGAAGAATCTCTCTACCACTTGACTTCTGTAAAAAAAAAAAAAAAGAAAAAGAAAAAGAAAAAAGAAAAAGCACATTACTAGCGATGTGTTTAGTAATGATTTTCCATGAGACACATTGGTTTTATGCTATGTAGGATTTTTTAATTTTTTTTTAATTACTGGGGATTCAACTCAGGGGCATTCTACTTCTTAGCTACACCCGAAGCCCTACTTCTTAGTCTTTATTTTTGAAATGGTTTCACTATGTTGCAGAGGGCCTCACTAAGTAGCTGAGGCTGGCCATGAACCTGTGATCCTCCTGTCTCAGCCTCCCAAGTACTGGAATTATAAGCGTGCACCACCACACCCAGCTTGTGTAGGAATTTTTTAACATGAATGGCCAGAATGCTCTGCAGGACAGATCTAGGACTGTCATTATCAAAGCAGTAGTATTCATATCAGGCCTTTCTCTTTCTTTTCAATCATTCTTTGTACCCTGTTTTATTTATTTTCTGGTACTGGGGATGGAACCTAGTGCCTTATACGTGCTACAAAAGCATTCTACTGCCCGGCATGGTGGCACATGCTTGTAATCCCAGTACTTGGGAGACTGAGACAGGAGGATCACAGGTTCAAGGCCAGCCTCAGAAACTTAGTGAGGCTCTCAGCAACTCAGCAAGACAGTTTCCAAATAAAAATAAGAAGGGCTAGGGATGTAGCACACAGGTAGAAGGCACCTGGTTTCTATCTGCAGTATCACTGAAGGGGGAAAAGAGCATTCTACTACTGAGCTACATCCACAGCTTTTCTTTCTTTCTTTCTTTCTTTTCTTTTCTTTTCTTTCTTTCTTTCTTTCTTTCTCCTTCTTTCTTTCTTTTTCTTTCTCTCTCTCTCTTTCTTTCTTTCTTTCTCTCAGGATTGAATCCACGGGCATTTGACCTCCAAGCTACCCACCCAGCCCTCTTTAATTTTTATTTTGAAACCGAGTATCACTGAACTACATCCACAGCTTTTCTGTCTCTTTCTTTCTTTCTTTCTTTCTTTCTTTCTTTCTTTCTTTCTTCTTTCTTTCTTTCTTTCTTTCTTTCTTTCTTTCTTTTCCTTCCTTCCTTCCTTCCTTCCTTCCTTCCTTCCTTCCTTCTTCCTTCCTTCCTTTCTTTCTTTTCTTTCGATTGAACCCACGGGCATTTGAACTCCAAGCTACCCACCCAGGCCTCTTTAATTTTTATTTTGAAACCGAGTCTCGCTATTTTGCTGAGCACCTCAAACTTGTGATGTTCCTACCTTAGGGTCCCAAGTACGTGTATTACAGGGATATGCCACCGTACCCAGTCTTTTAAATTAAGATTACCTCAGAGTTACACCCCAGACCCAGCCCTTTTTACTTTGACACAGGGTCTCTCTAAGTTTGAACCAGGGTCTCTCTAAGCCTTGCTAGTTGCTGAGGCTGGTTTCAAACATGTGATCCTCTGTCGCAGCCTCCCAAGTACTGAGATTATAGACTTGCTCCACCTTCCCAGTCTTTTAAATTTAATTTTAGACAGAGTCTCCCTTAAGTCTCCAGGCTGCCTAAAAACTCACAATCCTCCTGCCTAAGCCTTCCACCTAGTTGGGAATACAGGCATGAGCCACCACACCAAGTTCATATCAGGTTTCATAATACTGTTTCCCAGTTAACTATTATATTACACTGAATATTTATATAGCATTGAAAAACACTTCAGTATTCCAAATGCAAAATGTTAGAGACCAAATTGGTTTTGGATTTGATATATTTGCATAATGAGATATTTCAAAGATTCTAGACACAAAATTTAATTTTGTATCACATACACGTTATGCCCAAACCCTGACACATATAATCATATTGTACATGGAACAACATGTATGTATATTGAACCATCAGAAAAACTGGACTTATCGTGTCATGTTGGTGCTCCAGATATTTCTAATGTTGAAACATTTCTGATTTGGGATTTTCCAGTTATAGAAGTTAGACCTCTATGCATTTTTAGAAAATATTCTGAGATTAAATCAATTTTAAGGTGGGATTTGAATCATTTGCTTAGTTGTTAAATTTCTTGACACTCTAGCATTATTGAGACTCATTGCTTTCTCTCTCTGTCTCTCTCTCTTTCTTTATGCAGTTCTAGGGATTGAACCCAGGGACATTCTCCCTCTAAGCTACATCCACACCCCTTTTTATTTTTTGTTTTGAAACAGGTTCATGCTAAGTTGCTGAGGTTTTACTTGAACCTGCGATCCTTCTGTCTCGGCCTCCCACGTACTGGGATTACAAGTGTGCACCACCACACCTGGCTCATTTCTTTCTTCTGTGAGTCAAAATTACCTTAGATTTCTCCTGGAATTTTTGTAGTCATCTTTAATGTTCTGCTCTTCCTGTTCTTGGCCTAAAATGTAGATGCAGAAAGATCATTGAGAATTATTACAACATTACACAAAAGTTATTAAATTCTAGGCTGAATGCATGATATAAATAATGTGATGATGCCTGGTATATTTACCAAAATGTTTCCTTTCAAAATTTCAAATCATGCAACAGCACTGATGAGCAAGAAATGAGTACACTCTGATTGACTGCTGAAGGGAATGAGGTCACCCTTACCTACAAAGGCCAGGCTCCTGATGGTTTCCTTCATCACATCTTGGTAGAGCTCCTTTTGGGATGGATCCAACAAAGCCCACTCCTTCAGGGTGAAGGTCACAGCCACATCCTCAAAAGTCATACCTCAAAAGCAATACCCACAGTGTTTCTGGGTCATTCCAACTTTTCTTTGTGCACAGTTAGCATCTCTCAAAACAAGGTCCTAGATGTGTGTGGTGACACACACCTGTAATACCAATACTTGGGAGGCTGAGTCAGGAGGATCACAGGTTTCAGGCCAGCCTCAACAAGTTATATCCTGTTTCAAAATAAAAAAATAAAAAGGCCGGGCATGGTGGCGCACGCTTGTAATCCCAGTACTTTGGGAGGCGGAGACCGGAGGATCCTCAGCTCTCTCTCTGTCTGTCTCTCTGTCTCTCTCTCTCTCTCTCCTTAGTGAGGCCCTCCGCAACTTCGTGAGACCCAGTTTCAAAAATAAAGTATAAAAAATAGGGCTGGGGGTATAGCGCGGAGGTAGAACGCCCCTGCGTTCAATCCCCGGTACCGCAAAAAAATAAATAAATAAATAAATAAAATAAAAAGGGCTGGGAGTATAGCTCAGAGTTAGAATGTCCTTGGTTTCAATTCCTAGTACATACTGATTTCTATGTGCTTGTCTCCATTGTAAGGTGGCAATGTAACTAGTGATTCACATATTAGGCAAAAACAAAGAGCAACAAAGGTCATGAAACAAGACCACAGATGCCCAGAAAGCAGAGGTCAGAGTGCATGCTGGCCATCAGGCAGGAAAGCAGGTTGGCAAGTAAAAGCAAAAAAGACAGACACAAGAGGTGGTCAATGTCTGGATGCCCTGCTTATGGTGCAAGGTGCTATGCTCACTCGCAAAGGTGTGGTTCTGTTGTTGGCACTGATGACAAAATGGCACAAAAAACTCAGAGGACAGCCGGGTGTGGTGGTGCATGCCTCTAATCCCAGTATGTGGGAGGCTGGGGTAGGAGGATGCAGGTTCCAAGCCAGCCTCAGCAACTCAGCAAGGCTCCCATCAAATTAGTGAGACCATGTCTCCAAATTAAAAATTCAAAATAGGTCTGGGGGTAGAATGTCCCTGGGTTCAAGCACAACATCATAAACAAACAAAAAAAAACAATAAATAAATAAATTAAATTAAAAATCTGGCTGTGGTGACACACACCTGTAATCTCAGCACTTGGGAGGATAAAACGGGAGGACTACAGGTTTGAGGCCGTCCTCAGCATGTGGCAGGACTCTCAGCAACATAGTGAGATCCTGTTTCAAAACCAAAAAAATCTAAAGGGATGGGGATGTAGCTTGGAGGTAGAATGCCCCTGTTCAATCCCCACTCCCACAAACAGAAATAAATAAATAAATAAATAGGTCTGAGGCTGTAGTTCAGAGGTAGAACACCATTTCGTTCAATTCCCAGTACCACATATACATTTAAAAAAGCCTATTTATTCATCTGCATGGTGATTAAATAAAAATTTATATTCTTCTTTAAATTTGATTTTATTTATTTTTGGTAAGGGAGATTGAACCCAGGCACATTCTACTTCTAAGCTACACCCCCAGCCCTATCTACTTGGGTTCAAGCAATAAAATCACGATCTTTCATGCAAAACTTGAAAAAAAATTCTTAGATGGAGAAGTAAAATGCTATTCTATACAAAGAAGATTCTACAAAGAAAGGCAAAGGGAAGCAGCTTAGGGAAGCCTCCAGCCTCAACCTCATCTCACGAGAGAACAAACATCAGAGGGTCGCACAGGTTCCCAAGCTTAGATAGAGAATACTCTCACTGTGTGGGTGCAGCCCAGGGTGCCTCGCACTCAGGGAGGGAGGGAGGGAACCTGAGCAGCCAGAAAACTGAAATCTGGGACGTCCACACACCCGACATTCTCCAAATACTCACCCGGAGTCAGGTGTAAGTTCTGACCTGTGGTATCTTTCTGACTCTCAATCTGTCAGGTTTGCTGGACACCAACCAATTCTCCAACACCAGCTGGGTGTCCCACAGTTCAATTCTGACACCACCCATAAGTAACACAGTCCTGACAAGTTCAGGGCTCAGACAGACCACACTATCTCCGCTGCAGATGCCAGCCCAAAGCGTGTGTGTGCTCTGACTGGTCACCAGACCCCATCCTGAAGTTATAGAAGGGTGGCACCCTGAGTCACTGTGTTAGCATAAATTCAGATATTACCTAAAAGGGGTTTATGATAAACAATGAAGACACTTCTGTTCATGGAATTTCCAAGGGTTTTAAGGATCTCTGTGCCAGAATCAGGGACAAAGACCAAATTTATTATATTATTGTTATTATTATTATCATTATCATTATTATTATTCACACCCAAATAAACAAGCATGTTCTCAGTAAATAACAGGAATTAAAGTTCCCCACCTCCAATGCTTTGTGGTCTGAAGAAACATCCTACTGTATACAAGCATATTCCATATTATACCTACAGGATGTCCCATTTTTATTTTATGACACACATTGCAAATTCCAACTTTTCTCCTAAAAATAATTAACTGATTGGCAGAAAGAAAATACTTATTAAGCAAGTTTTTCTTAAGTTTCTCTCCTTCCTCCAGGCCTCTGACCGTTGATCCACCCTCAGCCTGAGCCAGCACACAACTCTCCTTACTGTCATCCTAACAAGCTGACACCAGGCAATACATTCTCAAGTCTAGGATCTGATGTCACCACCCCCATCCTCCTCTCCTCTCCCATCTTCTTTCTACTCCTGCTTGCTCCTACGGAGAAAGAAAAGTCCTTTCTGCCTACACACTGAGAAGTTTGCCAACCTTACATTTGGGGCTTTCCCCTACTGCAATGTTCCTTTCAGATAAAGTCATATACTACCTCAATCAGCATTTTGATATTGTACCTGTTTTTTGTGGTACTAGGGATTCAATTTAGAGGCATTCTTCATCTGAACTACACACACAGCTTTTTTTTTTTTTAAATTGGGTCTCACTGACAAGTTCAGGACTGAGTCTCATTACAGTGCTGAAGCTGTCCTTGAATATGTGATTGTCCTGTCTCAGCCTCCCAAGCACTTGGATTACAGGTGTGGGCCACCATGCCCCACTTGCATTTCATTTTAAAGAAGAATGTGCAGAGGAGGGGCAGTGGCCAGTCAGTGCAGCTTTGGAAGGCGCCCACGCAGCACGGTCCGCAGCACCCACACGTTCCCCCTGCGTGGCCAGGATGCGCAAGTGGAAGGTCAGCTCTGCAGAAGAGGCAGCAAAGGAGTGGCAAGAGGAGATCAGTAATGGTTGTCAGCTAATCTGCTCCTGCAAAAGTGGAAAAGAAGCCCAAGAAGGCAGCAGGAAAGGATAAATCTTCGGACAAAAAAGAGCAAACAAAAGAGAAGAGGGGAGCAAAGGGAAAGCAAGCCTAAGTGGCTAATCAAGAAACTAAAGATTTGCCTGAAGAAAATGGAGAAACTAAAACGAGGAGAGTCCAGCTTCTGACCAAGCTGAGGAGAATGAAGCCCCATTTGATTAATCACACAACATGTCGTATCGGTGGTCCCTGTCTCCCTTCTTGTACAATACAGAGGAATAGTTCTATCAACTATTTTGCAAATGCAAGCTATTTAGTAGCTCTAGAAACATTTTTAAGAAGGAGGGAATCCCACCTCATCCCATTTTTTAAGTGAAAATAATTTTTTTAAGGGGTGAAACCATTTGCTGTTTTTTTTCTTTTTGGTACAACCAGAAAATAGTGGGATATTGGATTATGGGAGGTTTCGACTGTCTGTGGTGTCAGCTTAACGTTCTATAGGTGGGGGGTTAGTTTTATATCCGACAATACAAAGGACACTATGGCAATTTGGAGCTGCAGTCATGCATTTAATGTCTTGACTATTTTAAGTACTATCCCCATTTTACTTTTTAGTAGAATTGTTTCCTAAAGAAAACCACTCCTTGGTCATTACCCTATCAGAGTTATGTGTACTCTGTAACATCATTGGTCATGATAGTCCAGTTTTCTTAATAATTTTGTTTCATGTGCTATGAAAGATGGGAAATTTGCACATGTAGTGTATGTGATATAAAATTGTAAATTGGTGAGACTTAAGTAACAGCTTATCAGCATTTTAAGATATGGTACTTGATACCTCTTGTGGGAAAATTTACCTCCGAATTTGAAGCTGAAAGTCACTGGAATAACTTTGAAAAAGAATCACAGTATATGGCTTTTTACATTTTAGGTACCTGTGTTAAATGTGTGTACCAGATGCAACGTCGGTGAACTTTTCCTCAGCACAACCAATTAAATTTCAATAATGAAAAAAAAGAAGTATGTGCAGACCCACCATAGAGCTAATAGCAGATTGGCCAGTACTCACCTCTAAGTCTACGATCCTATCCTTTCTAGGACTTGCGGGATTCCTCCATCTTGGATTCCCAGTTTCTCACTCCTGCCAGGCATTATATGCTGCTGCCAGTGGCACCTTACACAAATCCCTAGATCTCTCCTGAAATACCTCCTCTCATTTCTCAGCACTCAAACAGGCCCTCATATTGGCCCCAGCCCTGACTGTCCCTGATCTCATGCAGCCTTTCAGCCTTTAAGTACATGAAAGAAAAGATGTCATCCTCGGTGTGTTGGGACAATTTAAAGGCCCCACCTTTGCTCCCCTTGACTGCCTCTCTAAATAGCTTGAGGAGACTTCCCAGGGAGGCCCCTGCCTTCCTGACCTTGCTGCCGCAGCTCTCCTAACAAAAAGCTAGAAACTCACTTTTGGCCAGCCTCTCAGTCTTTTCTCCCCATAGACTCCCTGACATCCTCTCTGCATGGCTCTCTTCTCTTCTCATTGCCTCAAAGGTGCAGAATTCCACTCCCTCTCCTGATAACCCCCATGTGTCCATTCAACGCTCCCCAGGCCTTAACCCTCCTCCCTGAGCCTTCCCAGCCCTTCACTCGTCCTGCCAGGAAATTCTCCATGAACCCTCACCTGCCTCCCAAACATTTCAGATTAAATTTTCCCCGCAGCCACTCACACTTGATTCATTGGTGGCGGCTCCTTCACCCAGGACACCTGCTGCATGGTGGCATACACCACCACAACACAGACCTGCATCGTGGAGGCCTCCATGCATAGGGCTTCTTCTGTCCAGTGTGACTCCTGTCATGTATTCTGAGAGACATAGGAGCAGAGTAGGCTTCCCCACATTGCTTACATACATAGGCCTTCTCACCTGTGTGCATCCTTTCATGTTTTCGAATGGAACTGGAACAAGTAAAGGCTTTCCCACATTGCTTACATTCATAGGGTTTCTGCCCAGTGTGGATTCTCTCACGGGTTTGAATGTAAGAACTACTGAAGGTTTTCTCACATTGCTTACATTCATGGTGTTTATCTCTGGTGTGAATCCCTTCATGCTTTAGAAAGCATTTGGGATAACTGAAGGCTTCCCCCCATTCCTTACATTAATCAGATTTCTCTCCATATTTCAAATGTACACATGGTTTCTGTCCAGACTGAGCTCTGTGGGGCTCATTTAAGGATAAATGACCAATGAGAACTTCTCCACACATATGCCTTTTACCTGGTTTAACTCCAGGATGAGTTTTCTTGAAAATAGGATCTGGAGACCAGCAAAAGCTTATTCCACACTCACTACCAAGTTCATGTTCAAAGAATCTCTCTACCACTTGATTTCTGTAGAAAGAAAGAAAGAAAGGAAAAAAGAAAGAAAGAAAGAAAGAAAGAAAGAAAGAAAGAAAGAAAGGAAGAAAACATTACTAGTGATGTGTTTATTAAGAATTTTCCATGAGACACACTGGTTTTATGCTGAGTAGGAATTTTTGAACATGAATGGCCAGAACGCTCTGCAGGCTAGATCTAAGACAGTTATTATCAAGGCAGTAGTATTCATATCAGGCCTTTCCTCCTCTTTCTCTTTTCAATCATTCTTTCTGTCATGCCTGTTTTATTTCTTTTGTGGTATTGGTGATGGAACCTAGTGCCTTATACATGCTACAAAAGCATTCTATTGCCCCACATGGTGGCATGTTTGTAATCCCAGTACTTGGAAGGCTGAGGCAGGAGGATTGCAGGTTCAAGGCCAGCCTCAGAAACTTAGTGGGGCTCTCAGCAACTCAGCAAGACCCTGTTTTCAAATAAAAAATAAAAAGGGCTGGGGATGTAGCCCACAGGTAGAAGGCATCTGGGTTCCATCCCCAGTATCACTGAACAGGGGACGGGGGGGAGCTTTATACTACTGAGATACACCCACAGACATTTTTTCTTTCTTTTTTTTTTGTACTGGGGGTTGAACCCAGGGGTACTCGACCTCCAAGCTACACCCCAGCCCTCTTTATTTTTTATTTTGAAACAGAGTCTCGCCGGGTGTGGTGGCGCACGCTTGTAATCCCAGTACTTGGGAGGCGGAGACCCGAGGATCCAGGTTCACGGTCAGCCTCAGCTACTTAGTGAGGCCCCCCGCAACTTCGTGAGACCCGGCTTCAAAATAAAGTATAAAAAATAGGGCCGGGGGTGTAGCTCGGAGGTAGAACGCCCCTGCGTTCAATCCCCAGTACCGCAAAAAAAAAAAAAAAGAAACAGAGTCTCACTAATTTGCTGAGTGCCTCAAACTTGCGATCTTCCTGTCTTAGGGTCCCAAGTACTTGTATTACAGGGATATGCCACTGTGCTCAGCCTTTTAAATTAAGATTAAGCCCAGGGGCATTCTACCACAGAGCTACACCCCAGTCCCAGCCCTTTTTATTCTGACATAGGGTGTCTTTAAGTTTGAACGAGGGTCTAAGCCTTATAGTTGCTGAGGCTGGTTTCAAACCTGTGATTCTCCTGTCGTAGCCTCCCAAGTACTGGGATTGTACCTCTGTTCCACCTTTCCGGTCTTTTGAATTTAATTTTAGACAGAATCTCCCTTAAGTCTCCAGGCTGCCTGAAAACTCTCATTCCTCCTGCCTAAGCCTTTCACATAGTTGGGAGTTATAGGCATGAGCCACAACACCCGGCTGATATCAGGATTCATAATACTCTTTCTTAGTTAACTATTTTATTACACTGGATATTTATATCATTTTGAAAAACAATTCAGTATTCCATATGCAAAATGTTAGAGACCAGATCTCTTTTGGATTATGAAATATTTGCATAATGAGATATCTTAAAGATGTGTCCCAGTCTAAGCACAAAATTTTATTTTGTATCATCTACACTTTATGCCGAAACCCTGACATAGGTAATAATATTGTACATGAAACAACATGTATGTATACTGAATCATCAAAAAAACTGGACTTATTGTGTCATGTTAGTGCTCCAGATGTTTCTAATGTTGAAGTATTTCTGATTTGGGATTTTCCAATTACACAATGTCAACCTGTATGCATTTTTAGAAAATATTTTGAGATTAAATCAATTTTAAGTTGGGGTTATTTGTGACATTTGCATAGTTGTTAAATTTCCTGACACTCTAGGATTCATGAGGCTCATTGCGCTCTCTCTCTCTCTCTTTGTGTGTGTGTGTGTGTGTATGTCTAGGGATTGAACCCAGGGACATTCTACCCTCAAGCAACATCCACACCCCTTTTTATTTTTTGTTTTGAAACAGGTTCATGCTAAGTTGCTGAGGTTTTACTTGAACCTGCGATCCTTCTGTCTCGGCCTCCCACGTACTGGAATTACAAGTGTGCACCACCACACCTGGCTCATTTCTTTCTTCTGTGAGTCAAAATTACCTTAGATTTCTCCTGGAATTTTTGTAGTCATCTTTAATGTTCTGCTTTTCCTGTTCTTGGCCTAAAATGTAGATGCAGAAAGATCATTGAGAATTATTACAACATTACACAAAAGTTATTAAATTCTAGGCTGAATGCATGATATAAATGATGTGATGATGCCTAGTATATTTACCAAAATGTTTCCTTTCAAAATTTCAAATCATGCAACAGCACTGATGAGCAAGAAACAAGTGCACCCTGATTGACTGCTGAAGGGAATGAGGCCACCCTTACCTACGAAGGCCAGGTTCCTGAAGGTTTCCTTCATCACATCTCGGTAGAGCTCCTTTTGGGATGGATCCAACAAAGCCCTCTCCTCCAGCGTGAAGGTCACAGCCACATCCTCAACAGCTACCATCTCCTAAAACATGTCACATATTTCTAGGATGAAGGGTGAGTCTCATATTACTGCAGATCTATACTAGATTTATAACAAGTTTACATATCACTGCAGATCTACACTAACTTTATAACAAGTTTACATGATGCTCCATTCTCTAAATGTCCCCTCCATGTCTTGCTCATCAAACTCTTACACTCCATCCACTGCCACATCTTCTCACACAGCAATTCTGATGCTGGGCTGGAACTATTTGGTAGTTTCACAGGAGAACAGCAACACCCATGGTGTTTCTAGGTCATCCCAACTTTTCTTTGTGCACAGTAGCATCTCTCAAAACGAAGTCCTGGCTGTGTGTGGTGACACACACCTGTAATACCAATACTTGAAAGACTGAGACAGCAGGATCACAGGTTTCAGGCCATCCTCAAAAACTTAGACCCTGTTTCAAAATAAAAAGGGCTGGGGTTGTAGCTCAGAGTTAGAATGCCCTTGGTTTCAATTCCTAGTACATACTGATTTCTATGTGCTTGTCTCCATTGTAAGGTGGCAATGTGACTGGTAATTCACATATTAGGCAAAAACAAACAGCAGCAAAGGTCATGAAACAAGACCCCAGACACCCAGAAAGCAGAGGTCAGAGTGCATGCTGGCCATCAGGCAGGAGAGCAGGTTGGCAAGTCAGAGCAAGAAAAGGCAGAGACGAGAGGTGGTCGATGTCTGGACGCCCTGCTTATGGTGCAAGGTGCTATGCTCACTCACAGAGGTGTGGTTCTTTTGTTGGCACTGATGACAAAATGGCACAAAAAACTCATAGGACAGCCAGGTGTGGTGGTGCATGCCTCTAATCCCAGTATGTGGGAGGCTGACACAGGAGGTTGCAAGTTCCAGCCCAGCCTCAGCAACTCAGGGAGGCTCCCATCAAATTAGTGAGACCCTGACTCCAAATTAAAAATTCAAAATAGGGCTTGGGGGTGTAGTTCAGATGTAGAATGTCCCCGGGTTCAAGCACAGCATCATAAACAAAACAAACAAGCAAAAAATAAATAAATAAAATTAAAAATCTGGGTGTGGTGGCACACACCTGTGATATCAGCACTTGGGAGGATAAAACAGGACTGCAGGTTTGAGGCCATCCTCTGCATGTGGCAGGACTCTCAACAACATAGTTAGATCTTGATTCGAAAACAAAAAATCTAAAGGGATAGGGATATAGCTCGGAGGTAGACGGACTTGTTCAATCCCCACTCCAACAAACATTAATATATAAATAATAAATAAATAAATAAGTCTGAGGCTATAGCTCAGAAGTAGAACACCCATGTGTTCAATTCCCACTGCTGCATATACACTAAAAAAAGCCTATTTATTCACCTGCATGGTGATTCCATAAAAATATATATTCTTCTTTAAATGTATCTTTATTTATTTATCTATTTATTATTTTTTGTAATTGTAGATTGAACCCAGGGGCATTCTATCTCTAAGCTACACTCCCAGACCTTTTCACATTTTATTTTCAAATGGGGTATTTATAAATCCTCAAGTGTCTTACTAAGTTGCTGAGGCTGGTCTCCAATCTGCAATGCTCGTGCCTCAGCCTCCCAAGTATTGGGACTAAGATTCTACAAAGAAAGGCAAAGGGAAGCAGCTCAGGGAGGCCTCCAACCTCACCCACATCTCACAAGAGAACAAACATCAGAAGGTTGTACAAGTTCCCAAGCTTAGACAGAGAATACTCTCACTGTGTGGGTGCAGCCCAGGGTGCCTCGCACTCAGGGAACCTGAGCAGCCTGGGAAACCGAAATCTGGGACCTCCACACACCTGACATTCTCCAAACACTCTACCGGAATCAGGTGTAAGTTCTGACCTGTGGTATCTTTCTGACTCCCAATCTGTCAGGTTTGCTGGACACCAACCAATTCTCCAACACCAGCTGGGTGTCCCACAGTTCAATTCTGACACCACCCATAGGTAACACAGTCCTGACAAGTTCAGGGCTCAGACAGACCACACTATCTCCACTGCAGATACCAGGGCAAAGCGTGTGTGTGCTCTGACTGGTCACCAGACCCCATCCTGAAGTTATAGAAGGGTGGCACCCTGAGTCACTGTGTTAGCATAAATTCAGATATTACCTTAAAGGGGTTTATGATGAACAATGAAGACACTTCTGTTCATGGAATTTCCAAGGCTTTTAAAGATCTCTGTGCCAGAATCAGGGACAAAGACCAAATTTATTTTGTTGTTGTTATTATTATTATTATTATTATCAGTATTCACACTCAAATAAACACGTTCTCGGTAAATAGCAGTGATTAAAGTTCCCCACCTTCAATGCTTTGTGGTCTGGAGAAACATCCTACTGTACACAAGCACATTCCCTATTACACCTACAGGATGCCCCATTTTTATTTTATGACAAGGCGAAACACCTGCATTCTTAATTCCCACTTTTATCCTAAAAAATAATTAACTGATTGGCCTTCCCAGTACTTTGATTAGAGGTGTGTGCCATGATGCCCAGCTATTTCATTTTAAAGAACTATGTGCAAACCCGCCATGGAGCTAATTGCAGATTGGCCCCTACCTACCTCTGAGTCTGTGATCTTATCCTTTCTGGGACTTGCAGGATTCCTCCATCTTGGATTCCCAATTTCTCACTCCTTGCCAAGCCATATATACTACAGCCCATGATGCCTTACTCAAACCCCTAGATTTTTCCCAAAACTTCTCCTCTCATTTCTCAGCACTCAAACAGGCCCTCATATTGGCCCCAGCCCTGACTCCCTGATCTCATGCAGCCTTTCAGCCTTTAAGTGTTGCAGACCATCAACGGTTAAATTTCTGAGGTCAATTTGACTTTCACAGTAGCACACACAGTGAGCTGTGCAGAGAATTCCTGCATGCAGGACTGTCTCAAGGT
>PVJS01047544.1:0-15405 GCA_004027185.1 Glis glis
GCCGCGAACCCAGATCCTCTGGTCTCCGCCTCCCAAAGTACTGGGATTACAAGCGTGCGCCATCACGCCCGGCTTGTTTTTACTTTTGAAACAGGGTCCCACTAGGTTGATGAGAGTCTCACTACTTGCTGAGGCTGTCCTCAAACCTGTGATCATCCTGTCTCAGCCTCCCAAGTACAGACTTGCACCACCATGCCCGACTTTTTCTTTCTTTTCCAGAATCCCTGGGTTTAGAAATCAGAGCCACTGCCTGTCTCAAATTGGATCGTTTCCTGGACTAGCAATACGTATGAAATTCTTGCGATGCTGGGCAGCCACAGAGAGACACAGTTGGCAGGCGGTCACTAGGGGCAACCACCAAGATGTGCACTGTGTTGCTGAGCTAGGATGTGCAGGAGGCTAGGTGTATTAAATGCATTTTTGATTTATGGTCGTTTCAGTTTAGAATGGATTTATCAGCATGTTACCTTATGGAAAATTGAGAAGAATCTATACTTCATTAAGTAATTCTAAGCAGGCCATGGTGGCGCACGCCTTGTAATTGCAGTACTTGGGAGACTGAGACAGGAGGATTACAGGTTCGAGGCCAGCCTCAGCAATTTAGCGAGGCCCTGTTTCAAAAATTTATAAAAAGGGGCTGTACCAAATAGAAATTAAAATAAAATTAAAAATAAAAATGAGCCGGGCGTGGTGGTGCACGCTTATAATCCCAGTATTTGGGAGGCGGAGATCAGAGGATCCGGGTCCGCGGCCAGCCTCAGCTACTTAGTGAGGCCCTCCGCAACTTTGTGAGACCCGGTTTCAAAATAAAGTATAAAAAATAGGGCCGGAGGTGTCGCTCGGAGGTAAAACGCCCCTGAGTTCAATCCCCGGTACCGCAAAAAAAAAAAAAAAAAAAATGGCAGCACTAAAATAAATAAAAAGGGCTGGGGTTGTAGCTCAGTAGTAGAGGGCCCTTGAGTTCAATCCCTGGTCCCCAAAAAAGAGATTATTTTGATAGAACAAAATTAATATAATATTATACCAAATTAATCATAATTCTGTTTATTACCAAATATTCAAACTTCAAATATTCAAATTTCCCCAATTGTCTTGTAATCTCTATGACATCAATAAAAAAAATTTTATGCACACACTACCAGGTATTTTTATTTACATATATACATATTTATACACATATGTTTTCCTTAACTGATAAGTATGTTATAAAACTATATCCCTTCCAAATCTAAAAATTAAAAAGGACCAGATAAAAAAGTAGAAACCAGGTTCTAATACTTTCTTCTGGCCTCTTTCTGGGTCATTACACAGAACCCTACCAGGACCTGGTATATGGGGGGGAGGTTCTTTTTTTTTTTTTTTGCGGTACCAGGGATTGAACCTTGGGGCGTTTTACCTCCGAGGTACACCCCCGGCCCTATTTTTTTTTATACTTTATTTTGAAACTGGGTCTCACGAAGTTGCGGAGGGCCTCACTAAGTAGCTGAGGCTGGCCGCGAACCCGGATCCTCCAGTCTCCGCCTCCCAAGTACTGGGATTACAAGCGTGCGCCACCACGCCCGGCCGAGGGGGGGAGGTTCTTTATGCAGCATTTTCTTGGGAAGCTATGGATCTGCTTCCCAGAAGCATTTGTGGACACTGTCATAGTCCATTTCTGTTGCCATAACAAAATACCAGAGACTGGGTAATTTATAAACAAAAGAAATTTATTTTTCATAGTACTGACACTGGGAAGTCGAAGATCACGACCCCGGCAGGTTCAGTGTCGGGTAGGGTCCAGTCTGCCTCCATGGTGGCTTCTTCCATGCTGTGTCCTCACATAGCAGAAGGTAAACAGGGGTTACTCACTCCCTTAAGCCCTTCTATAAGGCCCCTAATCCCATCCACGAGCGTGCCCTTCATGCCTCCTCCTCCTTCTTTTAGTACTCGGGATTGAACCCAGGGACATTCTACCTCCAAGCTACCCCCACAGACCTTTTTATTTTGAAACGGGGTCTCACTAAATTGCAGAGGGTCTCGCTAAATTGCTGAGTCTGGCCTCGAACCTGGGATCCTGTCTCAGCCTCCCAAGTACTGGGATTACAGGTGTGGGCCACCACATCTGGCCACCCCTGTCTTTTATGGCAACATTTTATTCTATTCTGCGTCCAAGATTCTATTCAGGATTCATGCTACCTGCAGGCGTACTTGTCTCTTCGGTCTCCTTTAATGAAGAGCAGCCCCCTGCCTTTTGTTCTAGAGCCATTCTACCTCCAAGTTATACCCCCAGTCTGATTTTATTTCTTATTTGGAAACAGAGGCTCACTAACTTACCGAGGGCCTCATTGTCTAGGCTGGCTTTGAACCTTTGATCCTGTCTCAGCCTCCCAAGTACTGGAATTACAAGTGTGCACCACCACGCCCGGCTATTTTTTATTTTTTTAAGAGAAGTCAAGTGTTTTGTAGACCATCCCTTAATTTGGGTGTCTGATATTTCCTGATGGTTAGATTTAGCGTATGCATTTGGGGCAATTGTAAGTGCGCAGTTACTGGGCAATTATATCCTGTCCTGCAGTTGAGTATGTGTGGGGTGTCACGTCAGGGGCCTCACGCTGTCACTTTGCCCTTTAATGGTGATGCTGAGTTCCATCTCTTGGTTAAAGCGTTGCCCAGGGAGTCTCTGCACTGGGAACAGCTCCTTCTGCCCTTTGCAATTACTAAGGAATCCCAGTTGCATAACACTTTGAGACTTTCTAAAAATCCTCTTTAGGATACATTTTAACAATCTAACCAAGTGCCTATCTTTAGAGGGAAGGAGAGACAGAATGCACCTTGCTCTCCTGGAGGGGAAGGAAAAACAAGAGATCAGCAAATAAATGAATGGTTGTAAGATTCAAAGCATCTGCTCTCTGAGGCTGTGGACTTTGCCTTGTTTACAGCTAGCTGTGCCTGTGCCTAGAACGGCACCTGGCACTCCAGCTCAGTAAATACACGTGGAAAGTGCTGGGAAGACTCTAAAACAGGGCGTTTGTTAAACTCTGGGGTGGGACCAAGTAGCGTGTGTGGCTATTTTAGGTGGGACGTTCAGGGAACACCCAAGTGATTAGGGGTGTTTTGAGTTGGAAAGAGGAGGAAAAGCAAATAGAAATGGTCCCTAAGGCCAAATAAAATTTGGGTGTGTGATGAGCAGAGAGAGGGCTAAGGGTGGGGTGGGGGCAAAGAGAAGGAGTGAGGCGGAGCCCTGGTCCCCTGGAGGTCAGGTGGGTGAGGTGGTTCACAGACTGCAACTTTGTGGAGTGGAAGGTGGCATGGAATTTACATGGGAAGTTACTGTGGGGGGGTGTTGTGGGACTGATGCAGAATAGAAGAAATAAGTAGGTAGAAAGGAGACAGACAGGAAGGAAAAGTAAAATACAACTTTAATATAAGAACCTGGAGCTGAAGTGCCTCAACCTTAATTCCCCAAAACAGTTCTCTTTCCCATGCCTGTCTCTCCCAAATTTCTGGGAATCCTGTAGATCCCAGAGTTAACTGAAAGAAACTATAATTGCCCTGTGCATTGATAACAAGATAGGTATGATATTTTGAGAAACTTATAATTTAGGACACTTTTTTTTTGCGGTACTGGGGATGGAACCCAGGGGCATTCTACCTCTGAGCTACACCCCCAGCCCTATTTTTTATTCTTTATTTTGAAACAGGGTCTCACAAAGTTGCGGAGGACCTCACTAAGTGGCTGAGGCTGGCCGCGAACCCGGATCCTCCGGTTTCAGCCTCCCAAGTACTGGGATTACAAACGCGCGCCACCACACCCAGCTTTTAGGACACTCTTCAGCTTATCTGTCAATCAGATAACGAAGGCCTCAATCAGCCTGAGGACTCTAAGGTTAACCAGACCACCAGGAACTGCTCGAAACTACCGGACTGTGATCATCCTACCTAAAAGCTGACCAGATCACCAGACCACCATAAACCGCCTTGGGGACTACTGGACTGAAATCATCCTCACACGCCTCCTCTAGCCCACCCCTCACGAAAGTCCCCTAAAAGAAAAGAGCCCTGCACTCCCCAATAGGCCTTCCTCATCTTGAGGTGGCCCAAGGTGGCCCGCATTCTCTCCTGAATGTGTATTTCTTCCCTTTTCCCCAAAATAAACCTCTGTCCATGTCTCTGACTGGCGTGTGCTGAAATTCTTTTCTGTCACGTTAGCCAAAGACCCCACCGATCCTGAGTTCCTAAGCTGAGGAAACAACCCGTTTCCCCAAGGATGAGGAGTGGGGTTGTAAACAGATGACACGGTGAAAGTTTCTTCTACCCCTGCTGTAGGGAGATGTGTTTGTCTCCTTGTGGTTCTTCCACTATTTGGGGGGACACATAGGGGAATCATTTTTTTTTGGTACTGGGGATTGAACCCAGCGGCATTCTACATCTGAGCTACACCCCCAGCCCTATTTTTTATTCTTTATTTTGAAACCGGGTCTCACTAAGTTGTGGAGGGCCTCACTAAGTAGCTGAGGCTGGCCGCGAACCCGGATCCTCTGGTCTCAGCCTTCCAAGTACTGGGATTCCAAGTGTGTGCCACCATGCCCGGCTGGAGAATCGTTTTTGTACTGGAAATTGAACCCAGGGGCTTTCTACATCTGAGCTACACCCCCAGCCCTTTTTATTTTGAAACAGGGTCTTGTTAAGTTGCTGAGGTCTTGTTAAGTTGCTGAGGCTGTCCCCGAACCTGCAATCCTCCCGTCTCAGCCTCCCATGTACTGGGGATTACAGGGTACTGCTCTAGCTCCACAGGGGAATCTGATAAAAGCGGTGTGTAAACACATGCAATTTCCTGTAAGATTGAAGGACATCGCTTAATATTCAAGTTCAGACTGCCTGGTTCAGTCTATGCCTTTAGGCAGGTAAACTAAGTCGCACCTAGCAGTATCACCTACAGAGCACCCAGTCTGCACCAGGCTTTATTCTGAGTGCTTTATAAGTAGATAGGTCAGTGTTCACAACTCAAAGATGACCCCATTACACAGATGGGAAAACTGAGAACCAGAGAGAACAGTTGCCTTTCCCATGATCACCCAGGGAGTCAGTGACTAAAGCCTGGGACAAGCCTGGAGTTTCTGTTCTTAGCTGTTAGGTCAGGACTCCAGCCAAGTTGACTCAATCTCAGGGTCAAAGACTTCCTAAAGCCCATCCTTGGTCTCCCCGGTGGTCTTTATTTTGGTCTGCATTTTGGCTTGCTCTATTTGGTGTATGTGGTACTGGAGATTGAACCCAGGGGCATTCTACCTCTAAGCTATACCCCCAGCTCTATTTATTTATTTATTTAGTGGTACTGAGGATGGAACCCAGGGGTCTTCTACCTCTGGGCTATACCCCCAGCTTTATTTCATTTTTTGTTTGGAAAGTCTTGCTAAGTTGCTGAAAGCCTCACTAAGTTGCTGAGACTGGCTTCAAACCTGCGATCCTCCTGTCTCAGCCTCCCAAGTACTGGGATTACAGGTGTATGCCACCACAGCTGGCTTATTTTTAATTTTTATTATTATTTATTTATATTTTTGCGGTACCAGGGATTGAACCCAGGGGCATTCTACCTCCAGGCTACACCCCTAGCCCTATTCCTTATTCTTTATTTTGAAACAGGATCTCACTAAATTGCAGATGGCCTCACTAAGTAGCTGAGGCTGGCTGTGAGCCTGGATCCTCCTGTCTCAGCCTCCCAAGTACTGGGATTACAGGTGTACACCATCACACCTGGCTTATTTTTTATTTTGAAACAGGGTCTTTTGCTAATTCACTGAGGGTCTCACTAAGTTTGTTGAGGCTGGCCTCCAACCTGCAATCCTCCTGTTGCAGCCTCCCAAGCGATGAGATTACAGGCATCTGCCTACCCAGTGGTCTTGAGGCCCAGGGGCCAGAAACTGTGGTTGGTTATTTGGCCCCAGCTCTACCAGGAAAGGTGGGCAAAGCAGGGGCTGTCAATGTTAGGTCAGGTGAGGGCCCCCAGGATTGGGGAGCTGCTGGGCTGGGGTTCTACAGAGGGCAATGTAGGCATAGGGAGAGGAGCACCCAGTCAGGGTGTGTGTCTTCCTGTGCACAGTGTGTTACTCGTTACCTTGTGTCTGCTCCTGGGGTGCATGGGAGTATTTGAGTGTGGATAAATCCTAGTGTAGGCTTGGGAAGGACGGTGCATGGCTTCAACCCGCAGCTCATAGCTGTGTGACTTTGGGGAAGTTACTTAGCATCTTTGTGCCTCCTTTCCTTGTCTGTAGAATGGAGATAATCAGTATCTTATAGTTTCTATCTCACAGGGCATTGTGAGGATTCACGGATATGGTATACATTAGGTGTCAGGCACAAATCCCAGTTTGTGATGAGGGACTTATTAATGGCGGCTTGCTCTATTTGGTGTGTCATTCCACACTGATAAAATTCCATCCTATCAGCTTCCTGTGTGTCCACTGCATGTTGTTCTCCAATCAGAGCGCTTGGAGGAGCCACCCAGATACTTTCTGGATCTTTTTTTGTTTTTTTTCTTGCGGTACTGGGGATGGAACCCAGGGGCATTCTACCTCCGAGCTATACCCCAGCCCTATTTTATTCTTTATTTTGAAACAGGGTCTCACTAAGTTGCTGAGGCTGGCCGCGAACCTGGATCCTCCAGTGTCAGCCTCCCAAGTACTGGGATTACAATTGCGCGCCACCACGCCCGGTTTTGGATCTTCTAAATTACAAGATTACCCTTCGCATCCTTCTGCGACCCCTGCTGGAAGCCAGGGGAGGTTGGGCGGGGCCCTTAACCACGCCCACCCAGCCCTCCAATCCCAAAGCGTTAGTTATCTTCCCCTTCGGAAGGCAGAGGTTTTTAGCCACGCCCACAGTCGTACGGGCTCGCCTCCCCACGCTAAGCCACGCCTCCCTGCCAATTTCAGGCCTGTCACAGGACACGGGTTCTCGCCCAGGGCCAGCTCTGTAGCCACCCACCAGGGTCTATCCCGGCCTGGTGTCTAACCTATTCTAGCTCCTGAAAAACCCCCTCAATTTCCTAGGTCTATTTATTTATTTACTTATTTGTTTATTTTTTGGTGCCGAGGATTGAACCCCAGGGCATTCTACCTATGAGCTACACCCCCAGCCCTATTTTTTTTTTGTTTGATTGTTTATTTTGAAACAGGGTCTCGCTAAATTGCTGAGTTCAACCTGCGATCCTCCTTTCTTAGCCTCCCAAGTACTGGGATTATAGTCGTACGACACTGAGCCTGGCTTCAATGTCCTAGGTCTTAAGCAGTCACTAGATTGTGTGGAGGTACATCTTGTCTTGGGGACTCAGGAATCCCCTGCCTGTCTAGGCAGAGGCCACGAGGGTCACGAGGGTCACGAGGGTCACATAATCTCTCCCCACCCCACCCCCTTAATTGGTGTCTTTTCTTTTTTCTCCCTTCTGCCCTTTCTTTCTCCCCCCTTTTCTTTCTTCCTTTGTTTTTCGTAGTAGGGATTGAATCCAGGGGGCATTCTACCTCTGAGCTACATCCCCAGCCCTATTTTATTATTATCATTTTTTGGCTGGGCATGATGGTGCACGTTTACAATCCCAGTACTTGGGAGACTGAGACAGGAGGATTACAGGTTCGCAGCAAGCCTCAGCTACTTAGTGAGGCCCTCCATGACTTAGTGAGATCCTTTCAAAATAAAGAACAAAAGCCGGGCGTGGTGGCGCAGGCTTGTAATCCCAGTACTTTGGGAGGCAGAGACTGGAGGATCCTCTCTCTCTCTCTCTCTCTCTCTCTCCTCTCTCTCTCTCTCTCTCCTCTCTCTCTCTCTCTCTATCTATCTATCTATCTATCTATCTATCATCTAGTGAGGCCCTCCGCAACTTCGTGAGACCCGGTTTCAAAATAAAAAGCATAAAAAAATAGGGCCGGGGGTGTAGCGCGGAGGCAGAATGCCCCTGCATTCATTCAATCCCCAGTACCGCAAAAAAAAAAAAAAAAAAATAGGGCTGGGAGTGTAGCTCGGAGGTAGAATGCCCGTGGGTTCAATTCCCACTACCGCTAAAAAAAAATTATTATAATTTTTCATTTTGAAACAGGATCTCACTAAATTGCGGAGGGCCTAAGTTGCTGAGGCTGGCCAGGCACCCGCGATCCTCCTGTCTTCAGCCTCCCAAGTGCTGGGATTACAGGCATGTGCCACTGCTCCTGGCTACCCCTTGTTTTTAGAATACAAAACATTAAAAGAACATATATATATATATATATATATATATATATATATATATTTTGCAGTGCCAGGGATTGAACCCAGGGGCATTCTCCCTCCAGGCTACACCCCCAACCCTATTTTTTATTCTTTATTTTGAAACAGGGTCTCACTAAGTTGCAGAGGGCCTCACTAAGTAGCTGAGGCTGGCCACGAATCCTGATCCTCCAGTCTCAGCCTCCCAAGTACTGGGATGACAAGTGTGCGCCACCACGCCCGGCTCTAAAAGAATATTTAAAGGTAAAGAGAAAATATCATTTCATCTATTGAAATAAAAAAAACCCCAAACTACATACAGGTACCACTCGTAACCACCAAGCCTCACCCAGTGAAGAGGGGAAGGTGCCTCAGGTGAGGGTGAGGAGGGGGCTTCACCCGCGCTACCCCTCGGTGTCTGTCCACGCCTCCTCCCTGTCCTCCTTCTATCGATCTCTACCCAGTTCCCTGGGGATGGAACCCAGGACCTTGCCATGCCAGGCAAGGGCTCTACCATTAAGCCACACCCCCACCCCTCCCTTGTCTTTTTTTGTATTGGTTATTGAATCCAGAGACATTCTACCTAAGAGCTACATCCCCAGCCCTTTTTATTAGTTATTAATTTATTTATTTGCTGTGGTACTGGGGATCAAACCCAGGGACATTCTACCTCCGAGCTATACCTCCATCCCTATTTTATTTTTTATTCCGAAACAGGGTCTAAGTTGCTGAAGCTGGCTTCAAACCTTCAATCCTCCTGTCTCAGCCTCCTAAGTACTGGGATTACAGGCGTGCACCACCCCTCCTTTCTTGAGGTCTTTATTCCCCTCCCTCTGAGTCTCTGTGGTTTCTCTGCGTTCCACCCTCATTCTGTCTGGTCTCTGTCCGTTCCTCTCAGCCTCTGAGTTCCTCTGCTTTCTCAGTCTCTGTCCTCTCCCTGGACCTTTGGCCTTGGCCCCTCTCAGTCCCCTAACCTTGGGGCTAGACCATCAGCCTTATTTCTGTCCATTATTCCAGAGCCATTAGTCTCACCCTTCCTGCACCAAAACCACTTTGTGCATTGCTGGGAAGGTCATGTGACTAGTGTTTGCAAATGGAAGATTAGCAGACATGATACTTGCGTCACTTCTGGGCTGACAGAAAAAAAAGTTACAAAGGTTCCGCACCTTCCCCTGCCCCTTCCTTGGGTGACCAAAATATGAATGTCTCCTGCTGTAGACTCACACTGTCTGCTGTGTGGACAACAGTGAACCTGCTATTGCTATGGAGACATCAGGGCTTATTTGGTTGGTTTTGTTTGTTTGTTTGTTTGTTTGTTTTTGCGGTACCGGGGATTGAACACAGGGGCGTTCTACCTCCGCGCTACCCCCCCGGCCCTATTTTTTTTATACTTTATTTATTTATTTATTTTTTGTGGTACCGGGGATTGAACGCAGGGGCGTTTTACCTCTGCGCTACACCCCCGGCCCTATTTTTTTTATACTTTATTTTGAAACCGGGTCTCACGAAGTTGCGGAGGGCCTCACTAAGTAGAGAGAGCGAGCGAGAGAGAGAGAGAGAGAGAGAGCTGAGGCTGGCCGCGAACCTGTGATCCTCCTGCCTCAGCCTCCCAGGTAGGATTACAGGTATGCACCACCGCACTGAACTTAATTTTTTTTTTCTGGTACTGGGGATTGAGCTCAGGGGCATTCTACCTCCGAGCTACACCCCCAGCCCTTTTTTATTAAATTTTTTATTTTGAAACAGGGTCTCACTAGGTTGTTGATAGTCTCACTAAATTGCTGAGGGTGCTTTCAAACCTATGATCCTCCTGTGTCAGCCTCCCAAGTATTGGGATTACAAGTTTACACCACCACACCTGGGTCTTTTTTTTTTTTTTTTTTTTTGCGGTACCAGGGATTGAACCCAGGGGCGTTCTACCTCCGCGCTACACTCCCGGCCCTATTTTTTATACTTTATTTTGAAACCGGGTCTCACAAAGTTGTGGAGGGCCTCACTAAGTAGAGAGAGAGAGAGAGAGAGAGAGAGAGAGAGAGGGGCAGGGAGAGAAAGAGAGAGAGCTGAGGCTGGCCACGAACCCAGATCCTCTGGTCTCCGCCTCCCAAAGTACTGGGATTACAAGCATGCGCCACCACGCCCGGCCACACCTGGCTCTTGAAAAATACTTTTTTAAATTGGCAGTACTGGGGATTGAACCTAGGGTTGCTTTACCACTGAGCTACAACCCCAACCCTTTTTGTTTCTCATTTTGAGACACGTTGTCCCTAAGTTCCCCAGGCTATCTTTGAACTTGGTCCTGCCTCATCCTCTTACCTGAATCTTAACTCAGTCTTCAATCCCATGCCAAACTCCATCAATACTGATTGCAATTGATCCTTTTAAGTTTAGCCTTTCTCTCCCTCCCTCTCCCTCCCTCCTTCTTTCCCCTCCCTCCCTCCCTCCCTCCCTCCCTCCCTCCCTTCCTTCCTTCCTTCCTTCCTTCCTTCCTTCCTTCGTAGTGGGGATTGAACCCAGGGGCATTCTACCTCTGAGCTACACCCTCAGCCCTATTTTATTCTTTATTTTGATACAGGGTCTTATTAAGTTGCTGAGGGCCTCACTAAGTAGCTGAGGCTGGCCTTGAATCTGCGATCCTCCTGTCTCAGCCTCCCAAGTACTGGGGTTACAAGTGTGCACCACCATACCTGGCTTACTTTTATTTTTGAAACAGGGTCTTTTCAAGTTGCTGATTATTATTTTCTAATTTGAATCAGAACCAAGATCCATTCCTAAGAGGTCCGTGCGACTTGAGTGATCTCATTTGTCTTCCTCTCTCCCTGCAGCTGGTCTGTCAGCAGGAGGCTCACCTTTCCCCTCCACTTCCACACCACCTGTCTGGTCCTGTCACTGTCTTCTGCCTGGAATGCTGCAGTCCCTTCTCACAGGACTCCCTGTGTGTTTTTTTTTTTTTTTTCGGCAGTACTGGGGATGGAACCCAGGGGCATTCTACCTCCGAGCTACACCCCCAGCCCTATTTTATTCTTTTATTTTGAAACAGGGTCTCACTAAGTTGCGGAGGGCCTCACAAGTTGCTGAGGCTGGCTGCGAACCCGGATCCTCCTGTTTCAGCCTCCCAAGTACTGGGATTACAAGTGTGCACCACCACGCCCGGCAGGCTCCCTGTTATTCCAGTCTCCTAGTCCCTGTCCCTTATAGACTGTTCCCCACCCACCATTCAGGGGGATCCTGTTAAAACTTGAGTCAGCCCACATCCCTCTGCTCAGAACCTTCTCATGGCTCCTAACATTTCAGAATAAAATTCAAAGTCCTACATTGGCACCAAGGCTCTATATAATGTGGCCCCCATTGTCCTTTCTCTGACTTCATTTCTTCCCACTTCCCCCTTGCTCACTCTCTGCAGCCACTCTTGGCTCCTCCCTATCCCGCATATGTTGAAGGCATATCCCACCCCAGGGCCTTTGCACATGCTGTTTCTGCTATCTGGACTGCTCTTTCTTCAGACAGCCACATGCTCACTCCCACCCTTCCTTCAGGTCTTTACTCACATGCCACATTTCCAGGGAAGCATTTTCTGTTCATGTTATTGGGAATTAATTTCTTTCTTTTTTTTCTTTGGTGGTACTGGGGATTGGAGATTGAATCCTGGGGCACTTTACTGCTGATCTACATCTCCAGCCCTATATTTATTTATTTATTTATTTATTTATTTTGTGTGTGGGGGTACTGGGGATTGAACCCAGGGGCATTCTACCTCCAAGTTACGCCCCCAGCCCAGTTTATGTTTTTGTTTTGAAACAGCGTCTCACTAGGTTGTTGAAAGTCTCCCTAAATTGCCAAGGCTGTTCTCGAGCCTGCAATTCTCCTCTCAGCCTCCCAAGTGCTGGGATTACAGATGTGTGCCACCACCCCTGGTTTATGTTTTTCATTTTGAGAAAGAATCTCACCAAGTTGCCAAGGCTGGCCTGGAACTTGCAATCCTCCTGCTTCAGCCTCCAGAGTAGCTGGGATTATAGGCAAGCACCACTGCGCCTGGCTTCCTTATTTGGAATTTCTTTCTTTTTTTTTTTTTTTTGCAGTACTGGGGATTGAACCCAGGAGCGTTTTTACCTCTGAGCTACACCCCCGGCCCTATTTTTTATACTTTATTTTGAAACCAGGTCTCACGAAGTTGCAGAGGGCCTCACTAAGTAGCTGAGGCTGGCTGCGAACCCGGATCCTCCGGTCTCTGCCTCCCGAAGTACTGGGATTACAAGTGTGCGCCACCACGCCCGGCCTTATTTGGAATTTCAATGCTCCTCTCTCCCAGCACTCTTTTCCCCTTCTCTGCGTCATTTTTCTTCCTAACGTGTTATCATCTAGTGTACTATGTAATTTACTTATTTATCTTGTTTGTTTATTTCCTCCAATAGAGTATAAACTGTACAGGATAGAGAAATCTTGTCTCTTTTGTTGTCTCTTATCTAATATACCCTTAGTGTCTAAAACAGTGTCCAGCACATAGTAGGTGATATATATATATTGGTTTGGTACTGGGGATTGAACCCAGGACATTCTATCTCCAAGCTACACCCCCAGCTTTTCTATTTTAATTTTTATTATTTTGTGGTACTGGGGATCGAACCCAGGGGTAGTCTGTTTCTGAGCTACACTCCCAGCCTTTCTATTTTAATATTCTTAAAATTTTAATGATTTTTTTTTGGTACTGGGGATTGAATCCAGGGGCATTTTTCCTCTGAGCTAAACCCCAGCCCCCCTTTTTTTTTGCGGTACCGGGGATTGAACGCAGGGGTGTTCTACCTCCGCGCTACACCCCCGGCCCTATTTTTTATACTTTATTTTTGAAACCGGGTCTCACGAAGTTGCGGAGGGCCTCACTAGGTAGAGAGAGAGAGAGAGATAGAGAGAGAGAGAGAGAGAGAGAGAGAGATGGAGAGAGGAGAGAGGATATATAGATAGATAGATAGATAGGTCGCGCGCGCATGCACGCTGAGGCTGGCCGCGAACCCAGATCCTCCGGTCTCCGCCTCCCAAAGTACTGGGATTACAAGTGTGCGCCACCACGCCCGGCTCCTTTTTGTTTTTATTTATTTTTAATTTTAATTTTTATTTTTGTGGTACTGGGGTCTGAACCCACGGGCATTCTACCTCTAACCTATACACCCCACCCTATTTTATTTTATTTTATTTTTGTGGTACTGGGGATTGAACCCAAGGGCGTTCTATCTCTGAGCTACACCCCCAGTCCTATTTCTTTTTTTTTATTGTTTATTTATTTATTTTTGCGGTACTGGGGATTGAACCCAGGGGCATTCTACTTCCATGCTCCACCCCCCAGTCCTATTTTTTATTCTTTATTTTGAAACAGGGTCTCACTAAGTTGCGGAGGGCCTCATGTTGCTGAGTCTGGCCACGAATCTGTGATCCTCCTGTCTCAGCCTCCAAAGTACTGGGATTACAGGTGTGCACCACTGTGCCTGGCTTTATTTTTTATTTTCAAACAGGATTTTGTTAAGTTGCTAAGGTGCTAGTTAAATTGATGAGGCTGGCCTTGAACCTGCAATCTTCCTGTTTCAGCCTCCCAAGTAGTGGGATTATAGGCACGTGCCACCGCACCTAGCTTTAATAAACATATATATTTTTCTTTTTCCTTTTTTTTTTTTTGGTACTGGGGATTGAATAATCCAGGGGCATTCTACCTCCAAGACTGATTTATTTTTATTTTTATTTTTTTTTTTTTGCGGTACCGGGGATTGAACGCAGGGGCGTTCTACCTCCACGCTACACCCCCGGCCCTATTTTTTTATACTTTATTTTGAAACCGGGTCTCACGAAGTTGCGGAGGGCCTCACTAAGTAGAGAGAGAGAGACAGACAGACAGACAGACAGACAGAGAGAGAGACAGAGAGAGACAGAGAGAGAGACAGGGAGAGAGAAGGAGAGAGAGCTGAGGCTGGCCGCGAACCCAGATTCTCCAGTCTCTGCCTCCCAAAGTACTGGGATTACAAGCGTGCGCCACCACCCCCGGCTTTATTTTTTATTTTGAAACAGGGTTTAGCTAAGTTGCTGAGGCTGTCCTTGAACCTGCGATCTTCCTGTCTGAGCCTCCAAAGTACTGGGATTACAGACATGGGCCACCGTGCCTGGCTAATAAATATGTATATATTTTAATGACTATGTGCTTCCTGAGAAGGATGCAGCTCCCTTTCCCGGCTGTTCTGTGATCACTGGGTAAAGGAAAGAACAGTGAAAAGGGAAGGGGCCAAGGTGACCACAAGCCCCAGGAGAGCAGGCTGAGGGGGGCATGTGCATCTGGCCACCAGAGGGCCCCGTTGTCCCAAACCCAAGGCACAATCCGCCACTGCAGCTCTGGCCAGGGACTCGCTGAACTCTTCTAGCTCACAATCCACAGGCAGTGCGGGACTCCCACCTGCAGGAGAGCAGCCCAGAAGCCAGGCCTGGGGCCTCTTCCCTGTTTCTCTGTGGAAGCGGTGAGCTCCATCTCTTCCCTCTCCCTCCTCTTCTCTCTGATGGGTCTGAGCCTCAGGTTCAGCTGAGAATGGCTTGAGGGTCAAGAGGGAGACTCCCCTCAATAGCGGAGCTGGAACGGGGGATGGGGCTAACGGTGAGGCAGGGGACATAGGATTCACACTGGTCATACCGCAGGTGACCAAGAAAGAGGACAGAGAAGGGTATAAAGATGGAAAAATTGAAATAGAACAGAGTGAAATCGATTTTTAAAGAAAAAGCCAGGTGTGGTGGCACACGCTTGTAATCCCAGTGCTTGGGAGGCTGAGACAGGAGGATCTCATGTTCAAAGTTAGCCTCGGCAATTTAGCGAGGCTCTTAGCAACCTAGTGAGACCCTGTTTCCAAATAAGAAATGAAATAGGGCTGAGGGTATAGCTTGGAGATAGAATGCCTCTGGGTTCAATTCTGAGTAAAAAAAAAAAAAAAAAAGACAAGCCGGGCGTGGTGGCGCATGCTTGTAATCCCAGTACTTTGGGTGGCGGAGACCGGAGGATCCGGGTTCGTGGCCAGTCTCAGCTCTCTCGCTCTCTCTCTCCCTGTCTCTCTCTCTCTCTCTCTCTCTCGTTAGTGAGGCCCTCCTCAACTTCATGAGACCCGGTTTCAAAATAAAGTATAAAAAATAGGGCCGGGGGTGTAGCGTGGAGGTAGAACGCCCCTGCGTTCAATC
>PVJS01047545.1:0-15405 GCA_004027185.1 Glis glis
GCCACAAAGAAGAGAGAGAGAGAGAGAGAGAGAGAGAGAGAGAGAGAGACAGGGAGAGAGAGAGAGAGAGAGAGAGAGAGAGCGTGCGCACACGCGCGCGTGCACGAGCTGATGCTGGCCGCGAACCCGGATCCTCCGGTCTCCGCCTCCCAAAGTACTGGGATTACAAGCGTGCGCCACCACGCCCGGCTTCTGGGATTTCTTAGTAGGCATTAAAAAGGACTTATTTTAGGATGTGGGGTTGTATTTGGTAATACTGAGAAGTGGAGTTTTGCCCAGGATTGGATCTGGAAGCAGGGGCAATTCCATGATTGGGTATCTTAATAAATCTTATTGAAAGGGGGCAGGAACAAATCATGCCCCAGGTGTTGACAATGCTGCTAGAAAACATTTTGGAAACCACTGAAGCTGGTGTGGTGGTGCACACCCGTAATCCCAGATCCTTGGGAGGCTGAAGCAGGAGAATTCAAAGTTCGAGGCTAGCCTGACAGCTACTTAAGGAGACCCTGTCTCAACATTTAAAAAAATTCCAGTACTTGGGAGACTGAGACAGGAGAATCTCAGGTTTGTGGCCAGCCTCAGCAACTTAGCAAGGCCTTCCTCAACTTAGTGAAACCCTGTTTCCAAATAAAAAATAAAATAGGGCTGGGGGTGTAGCTCAGAGGTAGAATACCCCTGGGTTCAATCCCCAGTAACACACACACACACAAAATTTATTTTTTTATTTTTATTTGTTGTGGTAGTGGGGATTGAACCTGGGGGCATTCTATTTCTGAGCTACACCCCTACCCTATTTTTTAAAATTTTTATTTGGAAACGGTTTTGCTAGGTTGATGAGAGTCTCACTACTTGCTGAGATGATCCTTGAACCTGCAATCCTCTTGTCTCAGCCTCCCAAGTACTGGGATTACAAGTATGTACCACCACTCCCGTCTTATTTTTTAATTTTTAAATTTTTTTTTGTGTGTGGTACTGGGAATTGAACCCAGAGGCATTCTACCTCTGAACTACATCCCCAGACCAATTTTATTTCTTATTTGGAAACAGGGTCTCACTAGGTTGCTGAGAGCCTCACTAAATTGCTGAGGCTGTCCTTGAACCTGTGATCCTCCAGTCTCAGCTTCCTAAGTACTAGGATTACAAGCATGCACCACTATGCCCGGATCCACAAAATTTACAATAAATAAAATAAAATAAATTAAAACGTCTGGGCATGATGATGCACACCTGCAATCCCAGTACTTGGGAGGCTGAGACAGGAGGATCACAGGCTCGAGGTCAGCCTCAGCAACTTAGTGAGACTGTGTTTCAAATTAAAAAATAAAAACAAGCTGGGTGCACGCTTGTAATCCCAGTACTTGGGAGGCTGAGACCGGAGGATCTGGGTTTGCGGCCAGCCTCAGCTACTTAGTGAGGCTCTCCACAACTTAGTGAGACCCTGTTTCAAAATAAACAATAAAAAATAGGGCTGGGGGTGTAGTTCGAAGGTAGAATGCCCTGGGTTTGATCCTCAGTACCAAAAAAAAGGGTTTGGGGTGTAGCCAGGAGGTCAAATGCCCCTGAGTTCAATACCCAGTACCAATAATAATAAATAAATAAATAAAATAAAAAAATGAATAAAAAGAGTCAGGAATGTGGCTTAGAGGTAGAGCACTTGCCTAGCATCTATGAGGCTCTGGATTCAATCATCTGCAGTACCACAAAAAAAAAAAAAAAAAAAGGAAAGAAAGAAGTAGAGGGAAGTATCAAAGGTGAGTATGATCCCAAAGAAAAAGCCTAATGAGTGAGCCCCAATTCCCGAGATAAAAATCTAGAATGTTGTACCGGCAGCAACTGTGTGTACTGATGCAATTCTAACTGCTGCTGTGCATTTTCCTATCTTAAATTACCACTCTTTAAGGGGGAAGGTCATGTAGGAAGAGTCTTCTCAAAATAATGTGGGCAAATTACTGACTACTGAAGTTTGTAAATCACGTAAAAGTAAAGCATTTATGAGTTTGTGGCTCACTTTCTGGGAAATTCTCAATTGCAAGTAGCCAAATCCATTTTAGGAAAATGAGTTAGAAAACCAGCTTTTTTCACTGGCTTATTTGCAAATTGGTTTATTTGCAAATGGACATTGTACCTATTAAATGTAAAATAGCGGCCGGGCATGGTGGCACATGCTTGTAATCCCAGTCCTTGGGAGGCTGAGACAGGAGGATCACAGGTTTGAGGACAGTCTCAGCAAGTAGTGAGACTCTCATCAACCTAGTGAGACCCTGTTTCCAAATAAAAAATAAAATAGGGCTGGGGGTGTACCTCAGAGATAGAATGCCCCTGGGTTCAATCCTCAATGCCACCAAAAAAAAAAAAAAATAGCCCTTACAAGCTGGGCGTGGTGGTGCACACTTGTAATCCCAGTCCTTGGGAGGCTGAGACAGGAGGATCGCAGGTTTGTGGCCAGCCTCAGCTACTTAGTGAGGCCCTCTGCAACTTAGTGAGAGAATGTTTCAAAATAAAGAATAAAAAATAGGGCTGGGGGTGTAGCTCAGAGATAGAATGCCCCTGGGTTCAATCCCCAGCACCACACACACACACAAAAAAAGCCCTTACAATTTCCCTCTACCAACATTAAGAAAATTCTTTAAAGGCAATGTTGTTGTGAGGAGCGTCCCAATCAAGACCAATCAGACCACCAAAGTGTTAAATGAGAGTCTATTACTGGCCAGTAAGACCACACAGGCATGAGAGCCAAGTGCAGTACTTGACTGTCCTCCACCATTTTCTTATATAGGGTAAGATATAATACAAGCTCAGGGTGAAACTGAGGTTCCCATGGCAGGTTTCCATAGCAGGGGGTGGGAAGCTCCTATGGTTCCCATAGTATTCAGGTACACCAAGCAAGCCAAGCATAACGAAAGTACAGAGGCAAGAATAGGCGGTTAGCAAGATAACAATAACACAATAAGTTACAATATGTTGTTACGACAATCCGTTAACTATTCTGCCAATGTCCTGGTTTAATTTTTTCAAGGCCAACTTCCCTGTTTTAGGGCCAGGTTTGAGGTTATTCTGAGTAACAAATATGGAGTCACTCTAGCTAATAAGTTACTCTGGCTAACAAGCTCTAACTATGCATCATCACAATGTAACTGCTCACTCTTTTGAAATGTTTAAATGTCTCTTCTAAAAATTTGATATTTTGACTGAATTTATTTATTTACTTTCTGGGATATACGGTAGAGAGAAGAGGTAAAAGGGGTGAGATTAGGTAACCCTTGCTTGTAAAAAATTGGCTTTAATTTTATACTTCTTGGAACTTGCCTGTGTGTCAGGTAAAAGAAATGTTAACATCCAGTGAATTCAGTGGTTCAGCTGGATTGCCTCTGTCTCATACTTTATACCAAGATACACTTTATTCTTTTCTTAAAAAAATAAATTAAGCATCATATCAGAAGTCTATATAAGAACTTATCAATATGGGTTTCTATAGCTCTTTTAACAAGTTACGCATTGTTTTATTAACATACTTTTAAAAAGGCTATCAAGAAGCACGGGGTGGGGGGTAGGTGGCCCATGCCTGTAATTCCAGTACTTGGGAGGCTGAGACAGGAGGATCACAAGTTTGAGGCCAACATGTGGTGCCTTAGGTCCTGTTTCAAAATAAAAATATAAAAATAAATGAAAAGGGCAGGGATGTAGCTCAGGGTTAAATCTCCAGTACCCCCCCATCAATCAGTCAATGCCTACCAAGAATCTGGTAATTCATGAGAAACAGATCAAATGGCTATAAATTATTGCTAGAGAAGTAGGACACTTGGCCCTGTTTCTAAAATAATTTCATCATCTCTCTATAGAGAATAGTCTTTGGCAGGGAGCTAGATCTTACAAACCTAATAGAGGCTTTCATTTTTGCATCAGAATAAGAACCCAAATAAAATAAGATGTTTGATTTGGGGTTCTAGTGTGGACCCACCTTGAGAAGCTGCAGGATCAGGAGCAGGTGTTGCTCTGATGAGCAATTCAACTACAGTTTTTTCATTTGTGAAGTGAGGGGCTTACACAGGATAACCTCTATGGAGTCTCTGAGCTCTTAAATGTTTAAGCTGTTATGCGAGGGCTGTTTCAATTATGTTGTATTTGTCTGTATTATAGCTCTCATTTTTCTTTCAATATCAGAAGGCTGTTGATGAAGGGCATATATGGAGTTGGTAAAAGGTCTGGAAACATTTTAGAAAGAGTGGAAGGAGCTGAGAGTAATCTCAGTACTTGGGAGGCTGAGACAGGAGGATCGCATATTCAAAGCCAGTCTTAGGGAGACCCTGTTTCCAAATTAAAAAAAAATAGGGTGGGGAGGGGGGTGAGGTGGGGTGTAGCTCAGAGATAGAATGCCCCTGGATTCAATCCCTTGTATCACCAAAACAAAACAAAACAAAACCAGAGAAAGCAACAAAACAAAACCAAAAACAAACAAACAACAACAAAACAAACGAGGGTGGAAGGAGCTGAGAATGTGGAGCTTGGTTGGAAAAGAGGAGGTTCATAGTGGGAGAAATATGAGTGGTCTCTGAATCTATCATGTAAAGAAGGTAAACATGCATTCCAAGACAAATGGGTGGGAATTGCAAATTGCACGGAGATACGTTTTGGTTTGATGCCAGGAAAAACTTTTCATTTTTTCATTCAAACATTACCAAATATTTGTTTAGCGTGTACTATGTGCAAGGCACTAATCTAGATTCTGAACAAAATGGAAAAAACTCTTGCCTAGTGAGGTGCACATTCTATTGAGCAGCCTTCTGTGTAAAGACCTCCCTGTCATTGGAGGGTTTCAAAAGGAGATGGATTTACCATAGGGACTGCTGTACCCAGGTGTGAGATAAAGAGGGAAAAATCAAAGTGTCTTCCCTATTCTTACACTGAACGAGCAACCATTCTTTTACCAAAAAAGACCACCAAACTGTGTGGGGATTTTCCCCCGCCAGCACCCAATTAATTCTCCAGGGGATACTCCAGTGATCTCCAGCTGGGGATCTTCCAATTTCAGTTCTGACAGTGTCTACTTGGAAACAGCAAACCCACAAGTTGAGGACACAGTCCCAGTGTCAGGCGCAAGGGTGAGGCCTCTGTCACACATGACCTCACCCTCTTTCAGATGACAACCCCATGTCCCAGATTGTTTTATCTGTGCTTCTGACCCACTGGCTATAAGTCAGGATTCCTATGATCTCCTCCTTGGGTTTGATTAATTTGTTGGAACAGCTCACACAACTCAGGGAAACACTGACATTTCCAGATAGAAGAGATGTGTGGATGATGTATGGACGAAGGGCAGGGAGTTTCTATGCCCTGCCAGGGCGTGCCACCCTCCAGAAACTTCTATGTGTTCAGACATCTGGAAGTTCCAGGAACCCAGTCCTTTTGAGGTTGTTGTTGGGTTTTTGTTTTGTTTTGTTTTGGTACTGAGGATTAAACCCAGAGGCATTCTACCTCTGAGTTATACCCCCAGCCCATTTTAAAAAAATTTTGAAACAGGGTCTCACTAAGTTGTTGAGGTTGGCCTTGAACCTGTGATCCTCCTGCCTCAGCCTCCCACGCACTGGGATTACAGGCGTGTACCACCTCTCCCAACTCCTGTAGAGTTCTTATGAAAGCTTAATTATGCAGAAGTGGTTGATTCAATCAATGACCCTTGGTGATCAGCTTAACTTCAGTCCCTCCCTTCTCTCCGCTCCTCAGAGATTGGGGGCTGGGGCTGAAAGTACCAACCCTTTAATTATTAAGCACTGGTCTTTCTGATGACCAACTCCATCCTGAAGCTCCCTGGGGACTGCTATCCACCAGCCATTGCAATAGCATCCAAAAGACAGTCTTTTACCACCTCGCTCCAGAGACTCCAAGGGTTTTAGGAGCTGCAAGTTACCATATGGAGGAAGACTAAAAATATCACACCAGGATTCTTGTTTCAGGCTGGAAAACTTCCACAGTCTCTAAAGTTGTTCATACATCTAATCAGTCACCGGACATTTATTTAAATTGAAGTGGCAGGTCTAGCCTGGTCACTGGAAACGCCAAAATGCACAGACAGGCTTGGCCTTCAAAGAGCTCTCACGCTTGTTGGGGAGAAAGATGTAAGCAATGTGAAAGTTTGGCAATGGAAATGAGAGCACACCAGGGGAGAACGGTAAACTCAACCTGAAGTGCTCTGGGAGGGAGTTCTGAGAAAGGGGACTGAGGTAAAATTTAAATGACAAGGACTTTACTAGACAGAAGACACTGCTTGAACAAGGTCACCAGAGGCATAAACAAAATGGCGCAGGTAGAGAACTGCAAACAGGGGTGAAAGACTGTACCCAAAATATGCCAGCTGGCATATTGACTGTTTTGAGTTGAAAGTACTTTATTTTTATTTTTTTTATTTTTATTTTTTTGTGGTGCTGGAGATCGAACCCAGGGGCATTCTACCTCTGAGCTACAACCCTAGCCCTTTTTTATTTTTTATTTGGAAACAGGATATCACTAAGTTGCTGACATCCTCACTAAGTTGCTGAGGCTGGCTTCGAACCTGCAATCCTCCTGTTTCAGCCTCCCAAGTACTGGGATTAGAGATGTGCACCGCCACACCTGGCAAAAGTACTTGAAAAACAGCAGGTGCAAAGATATCACCCTGACTCCTTCTGTTTCGTAAAAGCCAGAGATGCGATTCCCATGTGAAAGGGAAAGCCTTATACCAAAAGGAAATCATCACTGTTAATGGGCTATTCACCTTCTTACTAAAGTTGCTGTTGTTCTCTGTGTAGCCCACACTAAGGAGTCTGATACACATTGCTTAGGGACCAATAGTGCTGATAAGGCTGATAAATAAGCATCCCTCAAAGGACCTCCTGTGCTTTTTCCATGTAATTTTACACACCATCCTTTATCTCTTACTGATATGATTATCAGGCAGATGCCCCACAATCTGAAAAAGATAACTGAACACAAAAAGGTGCTGAACAACTATCCTGTGAGTTCTGCACAGGGCCATGCAGACTTCCCGGTGGCCTTCTTTCTTTTGACCTTTTGGCTTGCACTTATCTCCCATCATATGGGGCATCTGTGCAAGTGGAGATAGTTAAGGAACTAAAAGATAATTGTTTCTGCCCTGGTGTCCACAAAATTTCTGATCCAAGTATTTGCCAGTGTACACTTACAAGCCTCACAAGGTTCTGGAAGAGAGCGGCTTGGCTCGGGAAAGCTCAGCGTGGCTCCACACTGCCCCTTCCGGCCTCCCAGATGGATTTTGTAGATTTATCTCCAGCTTCAGGCTGTTTTCACTGTTTGGTCATTGTCTGTATAGCTAGTGGACAGACTGAATGCTATCTGACTACTACATGCTGACACCATAACAGTGGTAAAGAAATTAATAAGGGAAAATCATTCCTCATTTTGGCATTCCTTTATGGGGAGAATCAGACCAAGGAATTCATTATACAGCATAAATAATTTTCATGCAAAAAAACCCCCTCTGAGATATCCATTAAGTTTTTGGGTGTGTGGTACTGGGGATTGAACCCAGGGGCATTCTGCCTCTAAGCTGCACCAGCAGCCCTATTTTATTTTTTATTTTGAAACAGGGTTTCACTAAGTTGTGGAGGGCCTCACTATGTTGCTGAGGCTGGCAGAGAACCTGCAATCCTCCTGTCTCAGCCTCCCAAGTACTGGGATTACAGGTGTGCTCCACCATGCCCGACTCCATTAAAATTTTACACCCTATACCAGCCCCAATCTTTAAAGAAAGTGGATCATAAAAATTGAGACATAAATTAGAAAACATCTATCTAGAAACTGGACTTACATGACCAAAAGCGTTACTTGTGACCCTTATAAAAATCTGGAATATTCCAAATAGAAGATATGGATTCATCCCTTTTGAAATAGTGTCTGGTCACCCCATACCAACAAGCATCTCTAAACCTTTCATTTCTTGATTGAATGAACATTATGGAGACTTAAGTGATCAATGTGACAGTATGACTAACTACACACAGGAACTGCATAGTCTTTGCCAATTGACAAGCTTTACCATCCCTTTCATCGAGGAAATTGGTGCATATCAAGGTTCTTTTTTTTTTGCGGTATTGGGATTGAACGCAGGGGCGTTCTACCTCCGCGCTACGCCCCGGCCCTATTTTTTTTTTATACTTTATTTTGAAACCGGGTCTCACGAAGTTGCGGAGGGCCTCACTAAGGAGAGAGACAGGAGAGACAAAGAGAGAGTGAGAGAGCTGAGGCTGGCCGGAAACCCAGATCCTCCGGTCTCCGCCTTCCAAAGTACTGGGATTACAAGTGTGCACCACCATGCCCGGCCTTAAAAGGTTCTTAAAAGAAAACAGCACAGTCACTTCTCTGGGAAGGACCTTGCAAAGTCCTGCTAACCATCTACTAACCTCAAAGTAAGAGAAAACCCCTCCTGGATTCATGAGAGCCGTGCCAAACTCAACCAGAGAAGCACTGCCAGGAGAACTGGAAGACACCGTGCAGGTGACCTTAAAGTAAGGATTGCCAGAGCCAGCACCTGGGCTTGGAGCAAATATCATGAGGGCGCTTTCCTAAGATCACGGGTCAAGGAGCTTCACTTCACCTGTCTCCCTCCCGCTTTGTGTGGTGCTGGGGATGAAACCCAGGGCGAGGTAAGGGCTCTGCCACTGAGCTACACAAAACCCCCTCTCTTCTTTTTAAGCCTCCCTACTTGGGGGTGGGGCAGGGGGGAGGGTAAACACAAGAAAACAACAAAATAAAATACAACAAACTCTTTTTAGCAACCCTGCTCCACTTACTGGTCGCTTATGTAAAGGCTGATTGTAGATTGCTTGATGCAACCTGTCCTAGTCTCTCTGATCCTCTACTTCCAGCTTTCTTTAACATTCTGTCTTCTTCTTATTAACCTCTGTTAATTTTTCTCAACAGGTTAAGCACAGTCCTGACATCCCTTGCACCAGTTTCCTGAACTCCAGCTGCAGTAACTAATCAGTCTGGTTGCTGTTTATGTCAAAATCTAGGACATGCAAAATAACTTGCACTTTTTTTTTCTTTTGGTACAAGGTATTGAACCCAGGGGTGTTCTACCTCTGAGCTACACTCCCAGCTTCTTTTATTTTTTATTTTGAAACAAGGTTTCGTGAAGTTGCTGAAGGTCTTGCTAAGTTGCTAAGGCTGGCCTCAAACCTGTGATCCTCCTATCTCAGGTTCCCAAGTACTGGGATGACAGGTGTGTGCCACAAGGCCCAATTAATCTGTATTAACTTTTGTTTCTGTCAACGTGAGTACCTGGTGGACTAATTCTGGAAAAAAATGCATGGCAGGGTAGGGCATACATGACCTAAAACAGTGCCACGCTACCTCTTATTTTGGTGAATTAGTTGGACATGGAGAAACCTCTATAAAAGCTCAGGACTATACTTCACTCAGGTAATGACATTAGAAGGGAATTTTTTCCCTTTGTATTGAAAATAGGCATGGTGCTAGACTTCCTAAATGACCTACCAAGGCAATATTGCAATCAAATTGCCCATGGTTTGACTCCCCAGGCAGAATCCTCGAGCCTTTCATGAGGGTCTTAGATGGTCCTGGCACTACCATGGTATGAAGACTTGCCAAATCACCAAATGTGACAAAAGCCAGTCCTGTACAACCTGGAGTAGCCCAGTTCCCAAACACCAAAGATTACATGTGAATAGGCCAAAAATCTGGACTAACTTGTCAGGTAACAAAACCAAACCTTATCGATGTAAAGCCAAACTGTAGGCCTCCTAAATCTCAGATATGTTACAGTTAGTTCTACTTACAGGGGCACATGGAAGATGGAGATGTGGCCAGGCGTTGTGGCACAAGCCTGTAATCCCAGTACTTGGAAGGCTGAGATAGGAGTACCACAGACTTGAGGCCAGCCTCAGCAATTTAGTAAGACCCTCAGCAACTTATCGAGACCCTGTTTAAAAAAAAAAGTAAAATAGAGTTGGGAGTATAGCTCAGAGGTAGAACGTTCCTGGGTTCAATCCTCAGTGCCAAAAAAAACCCCAAAACAAACCTGCCTCTAGGTAAATTGCTGAGGACAAATGGCTCATAACCTGTGGGACTTAAAGGACACAATAAACTCTCTCCATCAGATAAACAAGGCTCGCCATTTTACCAGAATGACCTATTCCCAGGAACAGGAAACTGGTTTAACAACATATGGGGAAATATGTTCAGGTTTGCTTTTTCTGTTTATTCATTCTTGTCCCAATCTATTCTTCTCTCCCTTTGCGGAACTCTAACCATTCAGCTACTGATCTGATTTTTCTCTCCATAGCCACCAATTCACCTCCAATTCACTTTTTCTTTTTCTTATTTGGTATTGGGCAATGAACCCATGGGCATTTTACCCTGAGGCCTTTTAATTTCTTTATTTTGAAACAGGCTCTTGCTAAGTTGCTGAGGGCCTTGCTATGTAGCTGAGGCTGTCTTCAAAACTACTATCTTCCTGTTTCAGCCTACCAAATGCTGAGATTACAGGCATGTCCCACCGTGCCCGGCTCCAAGTAAGCTTTTAATGTATAAAACTAGGAATGTTTCAGATGAGGAAACTGGGGAAATGTAGGAATTAAGATCATGTGACTCCCGGCCTGGAGATGTAGCTCAGTGGTAGGGCGCGTGACTAGGATGCAGGAGACCCTGAATTTGATTCCCCGTCACCAGGAAAAAAAAAACGTGACTCCAAAATCTGACCCTGTGGCATGTTGAGTATGTAAAGTTAAAGGCACTTAAACAGCAGATGCAGGAGGACCACTCCAACTTCCCTTCTGTTTCTTAAAAGGAACGGATGAAATTCCCATGTGGAAGTTGTTTCCTTATACCAGAGAGGAAGTATCATTCTTATCACCAAGGAGGGGAAGTTGAGGCAAAATATAGGGAGGGAAACAAAGGTTTGTCTGAGCAAACCTTGCTAAACTAACTCTATTCTTCCTAGTCACTTCTCTACCCAACTAACCATCCTAACCCAAGCCCCTTTGCCTTGTTATATTCATAAGTTACTACTCGTTGTCCAATTCAGAATGTAAGTTTCAATTCTGCCTCTGGGCATTCATTTCCTGGTGGAGGCTCCTGTGCTAAGTAAAACTTGCATTAAATATATCTGCATGCTTTCCTTTGGTTGATCAGCCTTATGTTGTTATGCAGCTTTGAAATGGTTTCAAACACTTCCCTCATTTGTTACGTGATGTTTTGGTTTTGGAGTGTATTTCCCGTTCCTTTAAGAGTAAGACATCTCCCCAGATCTTATCTGTGAGAACTTGGAGTAATCCCTCCCCACCACATTGAGAGTGTGAAATACATCTTGTCAGACTCTGTATGTGAGAACTTGGAATTTACCCTCTCATTAACGTAACCTCAAACTCAAGAGTTTGACCAATGCTCCTGAGAGTTTAGGCTGTGACAGGGCCACACTGAGAGCTCAGGCTGCAGCAGGGTGACACCCTGTTAGCCTTGGGGCTTTGAAGGCTTGCCATCCAATTTTGGTACCGCCCTTGGGCAAGGAAGAACCTCATGTGCTACGGAGCATCTCCCCTGTAGTGGTCAGGCCAGTTTCCCCCGAGAACTGCTCATAAAACCATACCTTGAGCTTTAATGAGATTTTATTTCTCACAGAGGCCTGCTCCCATCCTAATTGAGCAATTGGACTTCAATAATTTTTAAATTTTGGGGCACTGGGGATTGAACCCAGGGGAATTCTACCTCTGAGCTACACCCCTAGCCCTTTTTATTTTTTACTTTGAAACAAGATCTTTCTTACTAAGTTGTAGAGGTGGTCCTCCACCTGCAATCCTCCTGTGTCAGCCTCCAAAATACTGGGGTTACAGGTGAGCACCACTGTACTTGACTGAACTTCAATAATTTTATAACTCACTATGTAGTTAAGGTACTTCATCGATTAAGTGTATTCTCTGCTAGGTTTGTTCACATTACTTTCACTTTTTTAAGCATTGTGAACATCAGAAAAATTCTCTTTGGCAATAAACCATGTGATTCATGAAATCATACTTTGATCATCTTGTTTCCACCATACATAACATATGTCGATTTAATTTTCAGGCCCAGCTGAAAAATCCCAGGAGGATAGAGATACATTTTTGCCTTCTCTATAGTTCTTATGATTCTTGTTTGATACTAATTCCTAATGGATAGAAATGCAATGGGGACTATAGTCACTTGGGATATTTGAGTATCATGTCTTTGAAGGGTGGATCCCAGACTATGAGAAGGTAGAAGGATTGGACACATTCATTTATTCATGCACTATTCCTTCAACAATCATTGAGTCTATGTGATGTGTTAGATCCTCCACTACACTGACTTGGGTACAAATTAGACCATCTTATTATCCTCAAGGAGGGTCAAGGGTAATGGAGAAAAACAGACCCAATAAACTAGGTAGAACGAGTGTCATAGGTGCTATGATAGACATTGGCATACGGGCATTGAGGCTCCAAGACTAAATAAGCAGAAAAGATAGGAGTTAAGAGAAGAGAGAACATAGCAAAAACTTCATACGGGGTGACCCTTGAGTTGAGTTTTGAGGATGGGAGGGTTCTACCTAGAGGATGGGTGGTAAAATAAGATCAGTCCAGGGGCTGTGGTGGAGCAGAAGGATGCTGTATGGTCAGCCTGGTTTGTGCTTGCCTTGAGTGCATGGTCCAGAAACCATATCACGAAGAACCTTAGTTGCTTACCACATTGGGAAATTTTAGTCTCCTGAGCGAGCGGGACTTGTCCTAACACTTGTGAGGCCCAGGGCATGATCACAAGCACAGGTTCCTGGCTGGCCTTCCTCTCTCTCCAGCAGCTCAAACGACTTCACATACTTGTGTAAACAGCCTAGCTTGCATGCCTGAGCCCTGTCCTATTTTCCTGGAAACATCTGTTTTTGGCTACCTCTAAGGCTTAAGGGTGAGCCCTGGCAGCCTGGTGGCTGCATGGTTCTAGAAGTGGAGGCAGGCCCTTTGGGTTGGGAATTCCAGGAGTGTTGTCTAGAAGCCGGGTGGTCACAGGTTCTAAATTGGACAGCCTTTTGAATCACAAGGACTTCTGGTCCTGAGTGAGTGAGGAGTGGTTGGAGGAGGACCAGAGTGGGCCCCTCTAAACTTTAGAGGAGGTAGCAAACTTTTCCTGTAAAGACAGTAAATAATTTAGGCTTCAAAGGTCACATGTGGCCACTGTTGGATATTCTTCTTTGTTTTGTTCACACGTTTTAAAAATGTAAAATCTATTCACAGCTCAAGGACCATATAAGATTAGGTTGTAGGCTGGACTTGGCCAGGGGCCCTAGTTTGCAGCCCTTTTGCCTAAGATGTGAGGAGAGTAGGACACATCACTAAAACGCATTAAAAGGGGAGAGATAGTCACTTTGTGTGTGCTTGGCTTTCTGGAGGTTAGACTGAAGTTGGACACCCAAGGAGGCAGTTAATAATAATTCAAGCAGGAGATGAGATGACCCTGAAGGAAATCAGAATCCATGGGACTGGAGTGGAGAATGAGCAACATTTTAAAGGAATTGTTAGCTCTGGGTTTCTGACAAAGGGGTCACTGGGTATTGATCTTGTCACTGAGGTAGGGACAGTGCAGAGCAGGGTGGCACAAGCTAATGGATTCTGTTTTTAGCATCTGGAACTTGAATTGTATGTAGGACACTCAAAAGGATGTCCAGAAGGCTGTCACACATGCACATTGCTATTCCATAGTGAGCAGGGCTGGAGAGACACAAGGGACAAATGGCTACCCCAGAACATTTGGAAAGTGGAATTGAAGAGGAGAAATCCCTTACATCCTACAAGTGTTTCTTTCCTGAGATTAGCCAGTGCAAGACGGGCTCACAGCAGAGCTGAGGCTGGTGGGCAGTGTGGCGTGAGAAACTGAGGCCTCGTAGGAGCGAGGCAGTGATCAGTCTGCGAGGGTGACTGAGGCAGGGTCAATGGGGAGGTCTTTCCTTCAGGAGTAACCCCTCAGTCACTGGATTTAAACCTGAGTCAGGAATCTAGCATATTGCAACAGACTAGAATCTCAGTCCAGAAGCTCAACTATGAAGGAAACCCCACATTTCTTCATGACCCACAAATCAACCTCATTGTGACTCTAAGTCACTGTCCTCTGGGGCTGGGAGGAATGTGAGTGTAAATCATTCTGATCCACCATTTTGCAGCCTCACCTCAGTGGCTTTCCCTCGCTGCACCCAGGTGGCAGAGGCCCGACCGACTTCTTAGTCATCTCTCCGCCCCAATTACCACCGATCTGCCTATTGTCTGCGTCTGCACAATCCTGTCGGGTCTGGTAGTTCCCAGCAGTTTCCCTGACATGTTTAGGACACTGAAATATTTGGAAGAGCTCTGAAACCCAGTGCCCAGGCCTCTAGTTCCCTAGATGAACCAGGTACCTACTGTGTGGAGTTTGACTGGTGGCGACCAGTAGCAGAGCTGTGTCCTTGAGGCTGCTAGACCTGCAGGTCTTTTCCCCACCCCCTGCCAAGGGATCTCAAGTCTGGGTGGCTGCTTCTTCCTCTTGTTCTTTCACCACATGTTTTCATGGTTCGTCAGACCTGTAACTTGAAAAACATGTTCTTCTTTCCTCCAGGGAAGGGAGGACGTCTTCGAAGATGAGGGAAGATATTTGCATTTCGTTTTCCAGTGCATCAAAGAAGGGAAGAAAAACAAGGACAGTTAAGATTACCCATTGAAACAGTGTACTTATATCTTGCTATGTAGAGGATTAGCAAGTTGGAGGAAGAACCTGGGCATCTGAAGGACTGAAGGAACAGGAAAATTAGTGGGACAAGTCGGGGACGAGGAGTGGTGGAAGGTCACATCTTTGGATTTGAGCTTCCCTGATGTTCATATAGAGCATTGAAAGAGCCTGTGCTCGGGCCACCAATCAAACCTTGTATATCCCCAGTTACCTAGAAGATAGGACTGAAGGTGGTGCGGGTAGTTAAGGGCGCCGGGGGCAGGGTATTCGTGGTGTAGCCTCACATACCTTCTAGCCTCTAGTTAAGATGGCTTTGGAATTCTGTTGGAATTGAGTCTGAGTGCTGCGATCTTTGCTTTAGTTCTTGGGTTGCTGGGAATATCTGGTGCTGCATTCAACTAACTTCATTTTATTTTTAAAAGAATTTAACAGGTTTTTTTTTGTTTTGCATTATTTCACTTGCTCTTCAAACTGCCCAGAAAGGTGGATGCTACAACTTTCCTTCTGCTGATGGATATCCTAAAGCTCAGAGAGGCCAAGTGAATTGACCACAGTAATACAGCTCACACGTGGTATCAATGCATGTCAGTTATGTAGGTTCACCCAAGTGGATTACTTATTGTTCAACAGTGACATTTATTTATTTATTTATTTATTTATTTATTTATT
>PVJS01047546.1:0-15407 GCA_004027185.1 Glis glis
ATATAGTAGAATGGGTTCACCACATTCTAGTAGAATAGTAGTAGAATAGTAGAATGGGTTCACCAAATTGATTCCTACATTTTATGACTAAATTATAAGTAGTATGTACTGGACAATGACCTAAAGCTGATATGAATAGACATGAATACATTTGATGTAAAATCAACTTATATATAATGACAGTGATAGCTCTATAATTACACATATTTTAAAATTTACAAAGAGATTATTGTAACAACATATCAACATACATCTTTCTATATTCAACTTCTCTCTGTTCTATCATTCATCTACCTATTCCTCACCTACTGTACTATATGTTGCTACATATCAAATTATCCCAAACACGATGGCTTATCATTGCAAATATTTATGTCACAGTTTCTTTAGATCAATTATTCAAGAGTAGCTTAGCTGGGTGGTTTTGGTCAAGGTATTTATACGATAAAAATCAGGATTCTTTCTGGATGATTGCTTTGCAAGGCCACTCACTTGAAAGATTGGTGGCAAGTAATTTCTGTTCCTGATTATATGAAGGAGACCATGGGCTGCTCCAGTGTCCTTATTAGCATGGCATGAAAGCTAACTCCCCTCAAAGTGAGGGACCTAAGAGAGAGTAAGTGAGGGGGAAGGCTCAGCATCTTTAATCCTCTAGACATCCAAAATAGCACAGCTTCAACCTGTTGGTCAGAATTGTGTCATTAAATATAATCCACACCAAAGAGGAGTGAGTAAGTCACTATCACTAAAAAGGAGAAGTATCAAAGGACTTTTGGACATATTTTTAAGCCACATCTAAAATCTATCAATTCATATCTCACCTATTAATCTACTTATCTCCCTCCCAATCTCTCACAAATTATCTGTCATTTACTACTCTACCTGTCTTTCTACATCTCATAATCTGTGCACCCACCTTCCTTCCTTCCTTCCTTCCTTCCTTCCTTCCTTCCTTCCTTCCTCCCTCCCTCCCTCCCTTCCTTCCTCTCTCTCATTCTCTCTCTATCATTGGAGAGATAAAAAGAAAAAAGAAGCAACGTAAATAATGATTTTGTCAAAAATATATCTGAGAAACTAAAGTATAAAATAAACCATTTATGAGTTCTGGTATCTCCAATGTGATTTTGGGAGAGGGGTGAATTGGAACACTCAGATATGTGTTTAAAAAGGCAACCTCTGGTCCTCTGGGTCCAAGCAAAGCGATACTCTGACCCACATTATCTTCTTGTCTCTTCTTGACAATCTAACTGAAGAGGAGGCGTACTTTGCCACTGGAGGTGTATGCCAGTACTTGTACGAAACAACTTCTCGTGAACATCCAAATGGAATACTTATGCTTGTGACAATGGGAAAAGGCATGCTGTTTCCACATAACTTACAAAGAAGATGAAGGTTTAGACACAATGGAACCATGCATGCAATGTGATAAATATGCAAAAGTTCACGAAAGCATGTAGTTAAACATTCACCGTCTCCGGCCTGGAGAAGGTGACTGCAATATTCAGGGAAGAGTTCACAGAGTGAACAGTAGTTGACCTCTGAATGAAGAATGAGTGACACTGGAAGAAAAAGTGTCTAGGCAGAGAGAATAGCAAAATCTTAGAGGACTGTGTGCCCATGCAAGGTGATGGTGAGGAATGATATGGCTGTCACACAAAAAAGTGGGAAGCAAGGAAGGAGTGGTCCTACATGGCTCCAAAGCTCTGTTAATCCCCAGGTCACTGCCCTCGTATGATGTGTCTCACCGGGTACTGGCTATTCTCAACACATTTTTTTTTTTTTTGCGGTACCAGGGATTGAACCCAGGGGCTTTCTACCTCTGCACTAAACCCCCGGCCCTATTTTTTTATACTTTATTTTGAAACCGGGTCTCACGAAGTTGCGGAGGGCCTCACTAAGTAGAGAGAGAGAGAGACAGGGAGAGAAAGAGAGAGAGCTGAGGCTGGCTGCGAACCCGGATCCTCCGGTCTCTGCCTCCCAAAGTACTGGGATTACAAGCGTGCGCGACCACGCCTGGCTCTCTCAACACATTTTAAATGGCAATTTCAATGTTTTTTATTTGTTTATCTGCCTGCCACCGAAGAACATATCACTTACCATAGAGTCAATTCAAGGGAATAATTGAGAAAACAGATATGCAATAATGTTAGTGGATAGCACAATGGAGTATGTGAGAACACACGTTGTAGTTTATTTTAAATGCATATAAATTTTGGCATTTAATATGGAGGATATATGCTACATTCAATTGAAAACTGAAACATAAAAGATGATTTTTTAAATCGTCCTATAGTTCACTACAAAATTCATTTAAGAAAGAAGAGCAGCCGAGAGTTTGAGCATTTACAATGGGGGAATTAGAATCTACAGAGACTGTATATTTGTCTCAATTAATCAAATTTAAGCTAGATATTTCCAATCACATTTGTTTTTGGTATTTCAATTCATTTCATTATTTTTCCTTTTCAGGAGCAATAAAACATTTCCCTTCATATTTAATGGATTTTATAATGTTGACTAGGTAGCTAAGGCCTTCTGGAGAAAATAGAAGTAGAAAATAGAATAGCCTGTGTCCCTTATTATAGGACTCTCCAGCAACCTACATATGTCTCACCTTATATGTACCCAGACAAATAAATGTACTCCCTAATCTAAGACAATATCTATCAAGTCATTATTAATTCCCAAGGGTCACATTGATAGCTTTTCAAGTTTACTAATGCTTGGGTCTAAGCCAGATCAATTATATTAGAGTTTAAGTAAAGAGATGTACACATGGAAAAGCATCCCTCGGGAGACAGCATCTTACTTTCCTTGAACATTACTCACTCCTTCTTCTATATACTTTCTATCACAAGTCTCCCAGACACACTCTTTGCTATAGGGTCTGTTCTAGTAGACATGCTGCTGATTTGTAAGCCATTTACTTTTTCATCTTTTAAGCAGCATTTGAGTACTAGAAAATGGCATGTACTTCTTTTCAGAAGAATGGTCTCAGGTGTTCCTTACCTTAAGCTGGGTAAGTAATGTGACTCTACTACTGTGGGAACCAATGTCAAGAACAGGCATTGGGCCCAAGGCCGAAGCCAGCCAACTGTAATAGGGAGTAACAGCTTTGAATGCTTACTTTTCAACATGCCTTAATAGCAAAATGCTGTGTGCATGTATGTCACTGTCAACATGATTTACATTATGATGTGAGACTATAATGCACCAATAAAAGCATATAAAATGCATTCTTATCAACTGCTTAGTCAAAGCATGCCTGTGCTTCTTAAAGCCTGAAAAAGGGTAATACATCATGAAACACATTTCAATCACTAATAATTGAACCTCTGCTAAAGTTTATGAGCCCAAATATTTCCCCTACAAATAATTTAATGGTCCTTTATGATTTTTTTCAAGGTGTGACTCTCCTTCTCAGATGGCCTGGAACAGATCTATGCATTCTAAATTATTTCTTCCTGTAGTTCTAAGATTTTTGCTCTTTATTAATAGAGATATTGAACCTCTGGGACACAGAGTCTCAGGCAATCACTCCCTGCACTTTCAGAAAATTGTTACTTCTGTTCTTAAAACCTTGAAAGCATCTGTCCTATGGGTTTTCTCTATCACTTTTAAGATTCTCTGCTTCATCTCCCAATTACTTCTATGTATAAAGTATTAATTTAGGTATGTATTATACCTTATCTGATAGTTCATCTGGTTTATTCTCCCAAATAAGAGAATATAAAATACACAGGGAGCAATTATCCTTCTATACATCTTTTCTTCAATTGTTTCTTCTGCTATTTTCATTTCTACTCTGGCAAGGATTCACTCACTTCCCATGGGTTTATTTTTTTCATGATTCCAAAAGCCTTACTTCCTACTTAAAAATTAGTAATAAATAACCAGAAAGCATTTTTCTATGTACATCATGTACATATATTCTTTGTGCCTTTGTATTCAATCTTATATAGTTCTAGAAATTTGATGTATGTTCAAGAATTGTAATAGTCAGTGGCTGAAAAAAAATAATAAATTATTTTCCACTGTCTTTCTCTGACATCCATTATTTTGATCATTTCTGAATTTTTACTTGATAATATTAGCCAGCAAAATATCAACCTCAATTTCTAACTAGTGTTTATTATTGCATTAGCAATATTTTCCCTCTTCCTTTTTTTTTTTTTTTTTTGCGGTACCAGGGATTGAATGCAGGGGCGTTCTACCTCCGCGCTATACCCCCAGCCCTATTTTTTATACTTTATTTTGAAACTGGGTCTCACGCAGTTGTGGAGGGCCTCACTAAGTAGAGAGAGAGAGAGAGACAGGGAGAGAGAGAGAGAGAGAGAGAGCTGAGGCTGGCCTTGAACCCGGATCCTCCGGTCTCCACCTCCCAAAGTACTGGGATTACGAGCGAGCGCCACCACACCCGGCTTCCCTCTTCCTTAAGAACATGAATGAAATGTTAAGGCTAACCGAATTATAAAGACAGTGTTTGAACTCTCAGGGCCAAATTTTCTTGGTCACAAGCAACACCATTTAAGTAGACACTGGCCAATAGGGTGCTGAAAGGTGTGCAACTTTTTGTACCAAACCACAGACTGGTATAAATATATCAGAGCCTCGATTTAAATATTTCAAATTACATGGAATAAACCCTTTACAACTTGGCAAGTGCTTCTTGTGAATGGAGTTGGCAAGATTTCCCAGACAGCTTGCCATTAGATCTCACTCACCCACCATCTGCCCTACTGTAGTCAGGTAAACCACATGTGATTTGGGCTCAATAATCTGAGTTATAGCTTGAAATTCATCACATATTAATTGTGAGCTTGGCCAAGTTAGTGTATATACATTTAATTCCACAATTTATAAAATATGGATAGTAACAGCTATAAGTTACATGATTTCTAAAATTTAGAAGGGTAACTAAATAGAACCAGTCTGTATAAACATTATACAATATATCTTATCATCATTTCAAATAGTGTAGACCTCTCTACACTCTTTTCTCACAGAAAACTTATCAGGAAGCTGTGCCTAATTTTCAAGTCAGCAAAAGCATTTACAAAATTATATTATATTTTTAACAGTTTTGTGGCTGTTGTTGTCTTTGTTCTTTTTCTGACATTTTAAAAGTTACATGATTTTTTTCAATATACTTTTATTGGTGCATCGTAATTATGCATCTCAGTGAGGTTCAATGTGATACAAACATACAGCATGTGGTGCGTTTCCGTCTGGATCCCACCCCTTCTCCCCTCCCCTTTATGTTACTGATATTGGCAGTGAGACCTTCATATATGGACATAGAATTATTTGAATGGTTTCCTTCATCAGGTCTTCTTTTTTTTCCCTCCCCACATCCTTCCCACAATCTCCTTCCACTATTCTACTGCTCTCTCTCCTCACTTATTAGAAGTCCCTTTTGTTTCCTATTTTCTTTCTAGCTTCCACATATGAGACAAAACGGGACCCTTGGCTTTCTGAGACTGGGTGATCTCACTTAACATACTATCCCTAGCTCCATTTATTTTCCTGCAAATGACATAATTTTGTTATTTGTTATGGCTGAATAGAATCCTATTGTGTGTATATATCACATTTTCTTTATTCAACTGTTGACAGATACCTAGGTTGGTTTGATAATCTGACATATTGTAAATTTTGCTGCTATCAACATGGATATGCATCTATTGTTATAGTATTTTGACTTTTATTCTTTTGGAAAGATACCAAGGAGTTGTATGGCTAGATCACATGGTGGCTCCATTCCTAGTTTTTTGAGGAACCTCCATACTGATCTCTATAATGGTTGTACTAATTTGCAATCTCACCAACAGCGTATAAGAGTTTTTATTTCCCCAAATCCTAACCTGCACTATTATTGTTTATATTCTTTATAATTGCCCTTCTAACTGGCACTGAATGGAATCATAGTGTAGCTTTGATATGTATTTCTCTGATTGTTAATTATGTTGAAGATTTTAAAAATATATTTATCGACCATTTGTATTCCTTTTTTTAAGAGTATCTATTCAGTTCAATCACCCATTTTTGATTGGGTTTTCTTTTAGTGCTAAGATTTTTCAAGTTTATTATATATTCTAGAGATTAGTCCTCTATCAGAAGAGTTGCTGGAAGAGATTTTCTCCCATTCTCTGTGCTTTTTCTTCAGACTCTTGTTTCCTTGGCTGTATAGGTTTCATTTGATACTATTTCATTTATTGATTATCAGTTTTATTTTCTGAGTTTGGAGGTCTTATTGAGGAAGTCTCTACCAGTACCTATATGTTGGAGAGTGAGTCCTATGTTTTCTTCTAGTAGTTGGACATTTTCTGGTCTAATTTATAAGTCTTTGATCCCTCTTGGGTTGACTCTTGTACACGTGAGAGAATGGGGATGACTTGTTTTTATCTGAATGTCCTTCTACTCATGATGTCTCAAAATGTATTTTGAATTTCACTAATACTTTGCAAATGCAAAATACTATAATTTTCATGTTAATCCTTTGAATAGTTTGTCTTCATCAAGTCACTATGATATGGCCATGTAAGATGTAAGAAATCTCTGTTAGTAATTTTGTCTGTATCATAATAATGCTAATAGTTATGCTGTTTATAACCAAAATAAAATATATATTTATTTGGTACCTATTTGTACTAAAGACTCTTGTAAATATTTTGGAAATATTAACTTTATTAATACTTACAATGGTGTGATGTAGATATAATTGTTCTCATTTATCACAAGAGAATTGAAATATAGATGAATAATAACCTGCCCAAATTCACTATAAACACATCATGATATTTTGCTAGATCATACTTTTATTTAAAGTGATTTGGGGATTTTTCTAAATAGCTCACTGGGTTAATATGAGAAAATATCAGATGCTAGATATAAAAATACACATTTGTAAATTATTTATAAGCATCACAATTTTTCAGAAGAATAAATTGTCACTAAAACAAATTGGAAGATTTCCCCAGAGGTGATTTAGATAATTGGTTGGTGAGAAAATCATAAGTGGAAACCAGGTTAAGTAAACTTCCCACCACACCAATCTGACCCTCATATAAAGAACTGGAACAGTGGAGTAGCCTGCCCATTTACTGTGCATTCCATAGTTTTATAAAAGAAAAAAATTATTTTAGGAAACAATTCATATGATACACATACTTTAGGCATTTTATAGCATTTTATCAAAATAATCTTATATATTTTTTCATTAAAATATTATTTTACTTTTTGGAACCCCCCAAATTTTGAAAAAACACATTGGTGTTTTACATCTTACTTTTTCAGTAGATATGCTACCACCAATAGGGATAGTTGACAGTTCATAAATGACAAAAAATTTGTTGGGATCTTGACATAGTCTCCTTTAAAACAATTTTAATCTGAATATTCTTTGAAAACTTTTTCCTAAGAGGAATTTTGAAGCACTAAACATTGGTATTTGTCTCTAACACACATTTTCTAGAAGAAACAGAAGGTTGTTGGTGGTATTATTGTATAGGTGTCAGTGTCATTTGTGTGTGTGCATCTGTATATATGTACAAAAGAGAGGGCAGGATGGAGAGATTTTTATGAAAGCATTGCAGTTTAGAAGAAAAGAAATTATACTTTATCTTACTTAATATAATGTGTATACACACATATACATGCTTAATTGAAAATATTTCTGACTTTTAATCTTCAAAATATTGGTATTAAAAGTTAAGTTAAAGTTATAAAGCATTGAAAAAAGAAATTGAAGAAGATCTTAGAAGATGGAAGGACCTCCCATGCTCTTGGATAGGCAGAATAAATATCATCAAAATGGTCATTCTTCTAAAAGTGATCTACAGATTCAAGGCAATATCCATTAAATTACCAAGGTCATTCTTCACAGACATAGAAAAATCGGTCCTTAAATTCATCTGGAACAATAAAATAAAAGAATAGCCAAAGTAGTTCTCAGCAACAAGAATCATGCAGAGGGCATCACAATACCTGACTTCAAACTATACTACAAAGCCATAGTAATAAAAGCAGCATGGTATTGGCACAAAAGCAGACACATAGAGCAATGGAGCAGAATAGAAGACTCAGAAACAAATCCACACTCTTGCAGACAATTGATTTTTTACAAAGGAGCCAAAAACATACACTGGTAGAAAGATAGCCTCTTCAGCAAATGGTGTTGGCAAAACTGGTTATCCATATGCAAGAGAAATGGAAATAAATCCCACTTTCTCACCCTGCACAAGAATCAATTCCAAATGGATCAAAGACCTGGAAATTAGACCAGAGACTTTGCACCTACTTGAAGAGGGCATAGGACCAACACTCCTACACATAGACATGGGTAAAATCTTCCTCAACAAGACTCCAAAGGCACAAGAAATTAAAATGAGGATCAATATGTGGAATTGCATTAAACTGAAGAGCTTTGTGCAGCAAAGGAAACTCTCAAGAACCTCAACAGAGAGCTGATAGAATGGGAGATTTTTGTCAGCTACTCCTGTGATAGAGGACTAATATCTAGACTATACAGAGATCTCAAGAAACTCACCTCAAAAAAACAACAAATAACCCAATCAAAAATGGGCAAGTGAACTAAATAGACACTTCACAAAGAAGAAATACAAATGGCAAATAAATGTATGAAAAATGTTCAACATCATTAGCAATCAGAGAGATGCAAAACAAAACTACCCTGAGATTTCACCTAACCCTAATTAGAATGGCAATCATTAAAAATACAAACAACAACAAATGCTGGCAAGGATGTATAAAAGTAGGAACTCTAATACACTGTTGGTGGGATTGCAAATTAGTGCAACCACTTTGGAAAACAGTGTGGAGGATCCTCAGAAGAATGGAAATGAACCTACCATATGACCCAGCAATACCACTCCTGGGTATTGGTTAACCCTAACCCTAACCCTAACCCAAAAGAATGGAAACCAAACTACCAGACTAATGCATGTGTATCTATGTTTATAGCTGTACAATTCACAATTGCCAAACTATGGAACCAGCCAAGATGTCTATCAACAGATGAATGGATTTCAAAACTATGGAATATGTACATAATGGAATTTTACTCAGTCATAAAGAAGAATAAACTTATGTCATTTGGAGGGAAATGGATGAAATTAGAGAACACTATGTTAAGTGAGATTAGTCAGTCACAAAAAGTGAACTGTCAGATGTTCTCCCTAATATGTGGAAGCTAGGGAGAAAATGGAACGTAGGAGGGACTCCAGACAAAAGAGGAGAAACCTTAGATGAATGAAGAAGGTGACCTGACTGAGAGAGATTGGAGGGGGGAAGAGGGAAACACCTCAATGGACATGATGTACAGACACAAATTTCTCAAAGTCAATCACTATGCTGAGCACAGGAGGAGGGAAGGGGGAAGGCATACGGCTGCAACTGCGGGAGGCCTAATTGAGAATTGTGTGCATGTATGCCTCTATCACCCTGAACTTCATCAAGATGTATGATTACAATGCACCAATAAATAAAATAAAAAATAAATTGCAAAAACTAAAAAGTTACCAAAATATTGGTATTTAATACACTGTTGGTGGGAATGCAAATTAGTGCAACCACTTTGGAAAACAGTGTGGAGGATCCTCAGAAGAATGGAAATGAACCTACCATATTTAGGGCATCTACCCTAAATAACTGAAACCAGACTACCATAGTAATGCATGCATACCTATGTTTATAACTCCACAATTCATAATCACCAAACTATGGAACCAGCGCAGATGTCCATCAACAGATGAATGGATTACAAAATTATGGGATATATAAACAATGGAATTCTACTCAGTCATAAAAAAGAACAAAATAACATTAGTTGCAGGTAACTGGATGGAATTGGAGAATATTATGCTAATTGAGATTAGTCAGTCACAAAAAGTGAAGGTTCACATGTTCTCCCTCATATGGGGAAGCTAGGGAGAAATTGGGAAATAGGAGGGATGCCAGAAAAGGAGGAGAAAACTTAGTGGAGAAAAAGAAGGGACCTAACTGAAGGTGATGGAGGGGGGAGGAAGACTTGAAGAGGAAAACACCTCAGTGATCATGATGTACATACACAAACTTATTAAAGCTAATCAAGGTGTTGAGAATGTGAAGGTGGGGAGGGAGAGGAAGTGGGGTGGGAACTGGGGGAGGGTTCAAAAAGTACTGTGTGCATGTATGCCTCTATCACCCTGAACTTCATCAAGATGTATGATTATAATTCACCAATAAAAACATATTAATATTTAAAGTTACCAAAATATTGGTATTTAAATTCCATTGGTATTTAAGTTAAGTTGCATAGATTTTATATACTAAGATATTTTCATTTTAAGTCTACAATGTCCTAAAGTTATAGTCTTTAGAAAGAACCTTTAAAAGGACTGATTAATTAGACAATGTGCTTTAATAATGGGGAAAATTCCTTTCTTCTGAGGGTTAGCATTTTAATTTTATTCCTGAATGACACTAATTGTATGTCCATGAACACATTTTAAAAAGGTTTCTTTGGAGGATTTAATACTTAAATTTTCAATACAACATCTTCAAACTCAGTGCTTAAAAATAGAGATACCTGCACTCCCATGTTTATTGCAGCACTATCCATAGTAGCCATGAATTAGAAGCAACATATGTGCTCATCAACTGATGGATGCACAAAGAAAATGTGGTAAATATATATATATAATATATGTAAAACAGAGTATATATATATTTATATATACAACAGAATAGGTATGTATAAAACATAATATATATATAACAGAATATATATATATATAATATATATAACAAAATACTGTTCAGCCATACAGAAGAATGAAAACCTATCATTTATGACAACAGGGATAATTGTTGAATTGGAGATCATTATGTTAAGTGAAATTAGACAGACATGGAAGGTCAAGTACCTCATATTTTCACTTGCATGTAGAATCTAGAAGAAGCAGATCACACAGACTTGGAAAATAGAATAACTGTTACCAGAGGCCAGGGAGTAGGGGGCCGGGGAGATTTGTAGAAATTGTTAATGGGCTCAAAGTTACAATTAGAGAGGAGCAACAGTTCTGGTGTGGCATTGCACAGTGGGGTGGCTATAAATAACAAAAATATATTGCACATTTCAGAAAGCTAGAAGATTTTGAATGTTTTCATCATAAATAAGGGATAAATGAAGAGATAGATATGTTTAATCTGATTTAAATATCACACAATGTTTGAATATGTTGAAATATCACATGGTACCCTATGAATAGGCATAGTTTTTGTGTATGAGTTAAATAATTTAATAAAAAATAGACAACCTTGCATATTACTAATATTACTTTAACACTGAATAATTATCAAGAACCTCTAATAATATACTTAAAGAGAGGTATCTTTGTTAACACTTGCTGGTTGCAAAGAGCCATACCCTATACATAGATTATGGGCAACAAGCTGCTTGCCTACTCTTTTCTCCATCAAACACCCTTTTTCCCTCTTAACATTCTCTGCTCTAGATATCTCCTGGGACAGGAGCACTGCCAAAAGATGGTTACAGAGGCTGGCACTCTCTCCCCTTCCATGAAGAATCATTTTATATTTCTTTAATATGGGTTTCAGATGCCTCAGGGAAAAAATTCCTCACCGACCTTGTTAATATTGGGCTTGGCCGACATCTGAATTTACAGTTTGCATAAATGTTTAATTTAAAGTAGAAGCATTCTAGAGGAAAGAGAGCAGAGATGAGCGAGCTCTGTGTATCTCTCTTTTGTACAATGTCAACCCCCCAGTTTATTGCTCAATAAATGCTGACAACATTATGAAATATTCTCATATGAAAGAAATTGGGAATCTAATTTCATTTAGGTCCAATTGTATCTGGAGATTACAAATGTTTCCATTATCTGCTGTAATGACCCACCAAGGGGAATTGCTCTGGGAAGATGAGGCCCTGCGATGGAAGCCTTTATCAGTATTTTAATACGTATTTGAGAAGCTGCCACTTTGCAACCCCAGGAAATTGAGGTAAACAACTCTCTGAACTTCCAGTTGATTATGTCGGCAGAAAATGCCCATCTTATTACAACTCTTTACAAGAAAGAATACTGTCCTAATGTTTGTTACCCAAATGGATACATTCAATTTTTACATGTTTTATCCTCTTGAAAAGTGCTTTGTTGTAGGCCTTAGTTACAAAAAACATGTATTAAAAGGAAATAAGGAAATACAATACTGAAACACACCATTACACTTAGTTAGGAGCAAAAATATTTTACTATTGTATTTACCACTCACAACTAAAATTTTCATGATTATAATTCATGACTTCACTATGCTCTGCTTTCTTAGTGTCATATGTAATAAAATATTTGGTCTTCTGTAATGTTAAAAATATATTCTACTGTGTAATTTAAAAGTCAAGTAAGGCAATTTGTTGTATTTCCAATACATAGTGTCATATAAATACTATTTAGCTATATATCATTTTAACAGAAACAAATGGAGTCGAAATAGCTTTCTGATTTTTGTTCTTATAATCAATTCTTATGATAAACCTCTATAACAAAGGAAGGCAACAGATATCCATTTTGTAAATTTATTATGAAGGTAGGAGTTTTGTTTTTAAGAGTAAAATGCACTGGATAAAATATAACAATGGAATGAAAGATCCTTCAGAAGTCCAGTTCCACTTTGTTGTATGTAAATTTCAACATTCAATAATGTCTAAACCTATAAAGCAAAACTAAGAATAAATGTTTAACATGCTACACTGAAACCATAACTTTATTGCATGATTTAAAGAATAATGTTTAACTATTTTTGAATTGATATACTTTATTAAGAAATACAACAGTGTAGCAAATGGAATTTACCTCTAATTGAAATTTATTAGGAGATAAGACTCAAGTTAATCTCAAGAGCAGTAAACCTTCAACTGTCCAATAGCACATGAGGGGGGAAAACATATATAAAGTAGATATTCTTAATCTGGGAATAAATTCCTTTAATTAAACATGATCTTGGGACTACAAGATAAGGAAACTTTGTCAGAAGTTAGGAAATCAAGGTTCTAAGGCCATGGTTCTAAGTTTGGAGTTGAAATTCCAGATAGAGAAAACATTAGTCACAACATTCATAGTTATGTCATCATTTGCTGTGAAATATTTACATATGAAGAGAGCTTTACGATCCATCTCACTTATTGGCATAGCAAATCACAGACAGTAGTTAGGTAGAACTTCTCAGAAAATATAATGAAATAAGCCGGGTGTGGTGGCGCACGCTTATAATCCCAGTACTTGGGAGGCAGAGACCGGAGGATCCCGGTTCGCAGCCAGCCTCAGCTACTTAGTGAGGCCCTCTGCAGCTTCGCGAGACCTGGTTTCAAAATAAAGTATAAAAAATAGGGCTGGGGGTGTAGCTTGGAGGTAGAATGACCTTGGGTTCATTCCCCAGTACAGCAAAAAAAAAAATGTAATGAAATAAAACCATAACAATTTCAGAACCATAGTCACTATGTGAGCATATTTCTTACGGATCTCTGCAAGATTACTCTAATAAGTGAGATGCCAGACAGATGAAAGGATTATGGAATTAGGTGGTCATGGACCTTACAATTTTATATTTTTCTGTTCATTCTCTTGAAAATGCTCATGATGTGCCTCCAGAAATAGGGTTAAATATCAATCAGTAATTAATGATGTGGAAACAGAGAAAGTAGGGACAGAAAAATAAATAGTGATCAGAATTCCAATGTCAACAGGTTTGATCTTAAGGAAGGAAGGAAAGAAGGAATGAAGATTGAAAATAGACACGTGATAAACTGCATTAAAATGGAATTGTCTACTTAACTCTAGTTAAAAAGAATTTTCCTGCAAATGACATAATTTTGTTCTTTATTGCTGAGGAGAACTCCACTGTGCCCTGGAGAACATTGTTAAGTAAGATTATCCAGTCACAGAGTGAAGGGTCATATGTTTTCTTTCATATGTGGAAGTTAGGGAGTAATTGGGATATAAGAGGGACTTTAGATAATAGAGGAGAAACTCCAGTGGAGTGAAGGAGGTGGTTTTGGGAAGGGGGTGGGGGAGAGAGAGAATTATTGAATGAAACACTTCTACTGACATTATGTACATATGTAAGAATTCCAATGCCAATTTCAATATCTTGTATGGGGAAGGGCATAGGGGGAGGGGGATATGGGAAACTCACCAAGTTCTATGTGCATATATGTCACTATCACTATGAATTACATTATGATGTGAAACTATAATGCACCAACTATAATGCATGTGCAGACCACTAGCCATACAAATTTTCTGTAGACCACTAACTGCAAAAATGTTTTTGTAGACCACTAACTGCAGAAATTTTTGTAGACCACATTTTTGTAGGGACAAATCCTTTAATATTTGCAATAAAACATTGAAAGTTATAGAATAGGTGAAACTTTCAAATCTCCCAATAAAACACACCTTTAATTTATCTAAGACAATATATTTACTGATAGTTGTGGTATCGATGAGTTCTGTCTTATAGAGAATTAAAAGACAAATTACACAATTTGACTCTCCAAACTTCATAATTTATGGAAATTACTACACTATAGTTATGATTATGATCATTACCAAAAGATCGAGATAGTATTCCTTGTGGTTTCCAAGACAAAAACTCCTTTGTACTTATTTATTTTGCTCTGATGATCATTAAATTATCAAAGAAGGTAAAATGTCAGTAGAGGGAGATGTTAGAACAATCACTGAATGAAGGTCAGGAGAAACTAACATTCAGCATATTGATGTCCGTGAATAAGATAGATGTCAAACTTCATTCAAGAATTCAGAAAGTATAGATTATAGGCCTAGGATATGCCAGGAAATAATTATTTACAAATATTAAAAAATGTTACTGCTACCACTGCTAGTAAAGTGAAGGAAAAATAGATGGTTCTATTGGGTCATATAACATGGGAATATAGAGTGAGAAATAACTAAGCAAGCCATACTGGTGGAATAAATTTTCTGTTGAGTTTGACCTATGGGTAAAAGCTGTATCTACAACCTCTATGCTTTTTAGTTAGATGGGAAAATTCTGTTCATTATGCAAGACAATTTTGTTACATTCAATGCAAAAGGTCCCAAGTAGATTTGAGAATAGATTGACCACATGCACCCATGGCATTTTCACTTGATAATTTTAGATATTCTTACAGTTTGGATCTTAGACATTCCCCAGAAGTAATGTGTTGAAGGCTAGGTCACCAGCCTGTGGCATTACCAGGTGGTGGTAGAACCAATAAAGTTGGGCATGGTGAGAGGAAGTGGCTTCATGGGGGCATGCCCTTGAAGGGGATATTGGGTTGGTCTCTCTTTTCCTCTCCTCTCCTCTCCTCTCCTCTCCTCTCCTCT
>PVJS01047547.1:0-15404 GCA_004027185.1 Glis glis
GTGGAGGGCCTCATTAAGGAGAGAGAGAGAGAGAGAGAGAGAGAGAGGGAGAGAGAGGGAGAGAGGGAGAAAGACAGGGAGAGTAAACAGAGTCTGGCTAAGTTGCTGCAGGTCTTCGCTGGCCTCGATCCTCCTGTCTCAGCCTCCCAAGTGCTAGGATTACAGGCGTGCGCCAACACGCCAATCCAAGATATTTTCTACTTTACAATGAACTAGGCAATATATTTTAGAATTTAACGAGAAAACAGTAACAAACTTGTTGTAAGAGAAAATTTCAATATATACAAATATTTTTAGAACAATAATAAGTTGGACTCATATACAGCCAACCCTTCCGCAATTATCAATGCTTGGCCAAATCTCTTTTCATCTCTCCACCCATTGCTACCCTGCCACAAATAGCTGAATTATTTCAGAATGAGTCATAGATATCCTGTCATTTTATCTGTACATAATTTCAGTATGTATTTTAAAATACAAGAGAGAAGAACCTATTAACACCTTTATCATGCCCTAAAATTGCCAACAATTCCTTAATATCATCAAATATCTAATCACTGTTCAAATTCTCCAGTGTCCCATAACATTGTTTTTTTTCCTATCACTTTGTTTGAATCACACCCAAACAATATCTACATATTGCATTTGCCTTTTTAAATCTATGGTTTCTCTCTCTTGTTTTCCCCTTCTCCTTTGCTTCTTATTTATTGAAGAGACTGGGTTGTTCTTCTTGTTGTTTGGCACATTCAGGATTTGCTCATTGCATCTCTGTCATGTTGTCAATGCATTTTTCTCCTGTAACCTGGTAGCTAACTCAAGAAACTTGATCTGATTCAGGTTCATTTTATATTTGGGAAGAATATTTCATCAGCATCACTCTGTATTTTCATTTCTACCAAGTGTCTGTTTTATGATATTAGTAACCATTATTTTATTATGGGCTTGCAAAGTGGTGATATTCTGATGCATTTATCTTCATTTATTAGCTGGAATACTTCTATAAAGAGAAACTTTTTCTTATCTCTAACATGAGGTACATTTCATATAGTAAAGGCAGATTAAATGCTTGATTTCTTTTCCTTTATCTACTTTTCAGAATAATGAATTGGTTCCCTGGCATGCTCCAAAGGAGACCAACTGGTTTTTGTTTATTTGTTTGTTTGTTTTTTAGTCTCATTATTAACTCAGATTTTTAACCTATTTGAAGTGTTTCAATCCATTACAGTTATTATTCTGAAAATGACCATAAAATTTAAAAATTAGATCAGTTAAGGATGATTACATTGCAAACAGTATCCATGTAGAATTTATTTAAATAAAAAGCTTCCCTGTGTAGTTACACATGATTTTTCAGGAATGTATTTTCTACATAAAGTGGGTTGAACCTGCACAGGGGCTTTATTTATGCATATGCACTTAAGTGAATGTGCTAATGTGTATCTCGAAGACTGTGTGATAGCCCAGGGAATGAGCACATGTTCACCTTTAGACAGAAATCCCAAGTCCTTTGTATTGGGCTGGTGTTGTCTCAGAAGGCAGGCATTCTGCAGCAGCCCTTCTGGACCTTCAAAATGAGCACAGGCTTCTTGTGATAAATTCTGCAACTCTGCCACAGGAGGGGACTGGGTGAATGCTCAGTGATTTGTCAGGTTTACCTGCATTTTCATAGTATTCCTATCAAAGAAATTTGCCCTAAGTGTCAAATTGCTGATTTTTCCGGTGACTGCAAGGTTTCATGGGGACTTCTGTTGTTATTTACATGTATATGGAGAAAATTGCAATCTGTGAGTAATTTGAGAAATTTCAACTGTTGTAGCAGTAGTGATCTAGAAATTGAATGGGTTTCAAATACAATATTCTAGTGCAGTGCTGCATATATAATGTATGTGCAGCATATGCTGAGGTCTTTTTCAAAACATTTACATTAAACCTGTCAGGTATTTATGAATAGCAAAAATTAATTTCCCCTAGTTCTGTCATCACTGAGAGAAATGGATTCGAGCATAGAAGACTGTCAGTATTTCCTGCATACCAGAACTGCTCACTTCAATGTCATAGTATTACACCAGGTGGCCTTCTAAGAGTCAGCTTAATGTGATTTCAAATGATAGGGTAGAGAATGTGAGGGAAATTAAAATAGTATCATACTTATGATTTAAAAGCAAGTTAATTACAAGGGCTTGTTAATAAACAAAGAAAAATTCAGAATGTATTATCTGTTATATAGCATATCAATAACAAGAGTGATGCTTTGAAAACAAAAAAAATCTACCACGATGTGACTTTGAGATGGCTTTAAAATATTTAATTAAATTGTTGACAAATGTGTTAGTCTACTAATGGCCTTATAGCATTTGAAAGAAGTTTTAGATATTCATTGTAGCTTTTAAGGCACTTCTAAAAGCATTGTTTAACTGAAAAGATTAGCTACCTTGTTGGCATTTTATTTAGAAAATCACTGGTGATGCTTTTGATGTGAGTGATTCTAACAGCACTGTACTTTTTCTACCTTTAGTCAGTGTGTTTTCCTCAACTGGATTCTATTAAGGTTCTTAAAGGGACAAAGCACGTGCAATATCACTATTGCTAAAATAATATCCCTGGAGACCCTTGGATGGATGACTTACTATTTTTTGATGGTCAGGTTGATATGCCTCCTCAATGCTCCTGCCTTATAGATTGGGGGAAAGGAGAGGGTATCTGGTGCTTTTTAAGAAATTATTTAAATTGTTTTTTTTCCTTATGGGGTTTTATTTATTTATTTATTTATTTATTTATTTTTTAATGTTAATTAATTGGTGCATTGTAATTATACATTTTGATATATGTCAGAGTATGAAATTCTTACTTTTCAAAAAATCATTCCGAAATTTTATTGTGAAGAAAGTATTAAACATGTCCACTGTTTATTCATCTGTGACATTATTTCCAAATCTAGGTTCTTTTAAAAAATTATCACTAGTAGTTTAATAGTATGCGAGCCTTAGAGAGAATAAAAAGTGATAACAAGGATCTTCCCTATTGTGCCTATGAATTTGCTGGGAGCCAAATCTATCTTTATATACTTAGAGACTGATTTTTAAAAATGTGTGGCCTATGAAAATCTCAATTTCTATTTTTTGAACATGCCTTTATTGGTGCATTGTAGTCTCACATCACAACAAATATCAATTTGCTGTTAACATACATGCACACAGCTCTTAGTGTCCCCCCCACCCCCCTATATGGAGTACCGAGAATGATGTTAGTATATTCTCATATGTACACATTGTTTATGATAGTAATTCCATTGATTCACTTCTTTCTTGTCCTTCCCCTTCCCTTGCTCCACTGAGGGTTCTCCATTATCATCTGGAGTCCCTTTTGTGTTCCCACTACTCCTTAGGTTGCGCAAATTAATGAAAACATCTGACCCTTCTTTTTTTGTGATTGGCTAATCTTACTGAACATAATGTTCTCCAGATCCTTCCATTTTCTTGTAAATGATGTTACTTTGTTCTTCCTTATTGCTGAATACAATTCCATTGTGTGTATTTTCCATAATTTTATAATCCACTCATCTGTTGATGGACACCTAGGTTGGTTCCATAATTTGACCACTGTGAATTGTGCTGCTATGAACATGGGTATGCATATATTACTGTAGTTTTCTAGTTTCAGTCCCTTTGGTATGATACACAGTAGTGGTGTAGCCAGATCATATGGTGGATCCATTCCCACTTTTCTGAGGAATCTCCACACTGATCTCCATAGTGGTTGAACTAGTTTGCAATCCCACCAACAGTGTAGAAGAGTCCCAGTTTCCCCAAATCCTCGCCAACATTTGTTGTTGTTTGACTTCTTAATGCTTGCCATTCTAATTGGGGTCAGATGAAATCTTAGAGTAGTTTTGATTTGCATCTCCCTGATTGCTAATGATGTTGAACATTTTTTCATGTATCTATTGGCCATTTGTATCTCTTCTTTCGCAAAGTGTCTATTCATTTCAGTTGCCCACTTCTTGATTGGATTATTTTTTATTGTGAAGTCTTTTAAGTTCTTTGTATATCCTAGATATTAGACCTCTGTCAGAGGGATAGCTTGCAAAGATCTTCTCCCATTCTGTAGGCTTTCTCTTTAGGCCCTTGATGGTTTCCTTTGATGAGCAGAAGCTTTGTAGTTTAATACTATCCCACATATTAATTCTTGTTTTAATTTCCTGTGCTTTGGAGGTCTTGTTGAGGAAGTTTCTACCTGTGCCTATATGTTGGAGTGTTGAACCTATGCCTTCCTCTATAATTTCACAGTCTCTGGTCTAATTTCCAGGTCTTTGATCCATCTCAAGTTGACTCTTGTGCAGGGTGAGAGGTAAGGATTTAGTTCCATTTTTCTACAGGTAGATAGCCAGTTTTCCCAGCACCACTTGTTGAAAAGACTGTCCTTTCTCCAACATATGTGTTTGGCACCTTTGTCGAAAATCAATTGGCTATAAGTTTGTGGACTTGTTTCTGTATCTTCTATTCTGTTCCACTGGTCTATGTGTCTGTTTTTGTTCCAATACCATGCTGATTTTATTATTATAGCTCTGTAGTATAATTTGAAGTCAGGAATTGTGATGCCTCCTGCATGATTCTTATTGCTGAGAATTGCTTTGGCTATTCTGGGTCTTTTGTTTTTCCATATGAAATTAATGACTGGTTTTTCTAGCTCTGCAAAAAATGATGTTGGTATTTTGATAGGGATTGCATTGACTCTGTAGATCATTTTTGGCAGAATGGCCATTTTGTTATTCTGCCTATCCAAGAGCATGGGAGATCTTTCCATCTTCTAAGATATTCTTTGATTTCTTTTTTCAGTGTTCTATAGTTTTCATTGTAGAGGTCTTTTACCTCTTTGGTTAAGTTTATTTCTAGGTATTTGATTGGTTTTGAAGTTATTATGAATGGAATTGTTTTCTGGATTTCATGGATTTCTGGATTGTTCTCAGTGGATTCATGGTTGGCATATATGAAAGCTACTGATTTTTTTAGGTTGATTTTGTATCCTGCAACTTTGCTGAATTTGTTAATCAGCTCTAGTAGAGTTTTGGTCGAGTTCTTTGGGTCTTCTAGATATAGGATCATATCATCTGCAAATAAAGATAATTTTAATTCTTCTTTTCCTATTTGAATTCCTTTGATATCCTTCTCTTGTCTTATTGTTCTGGCAAGGGTTTCAAGGACTATATTGAAAAGGAGTGGTGATAGTGGACATCCTTGTCTTGTTCCTGATTTTAAGGGGAATTCTGGCAATTTTCCCCCATTCAGTATGATATTGGCTTGGGGTTTCTTATATATTGATTTAATGATGGTGAGGTATGTTCCTTCTATTTTGATTTTCTGTAGCTTTCTTAACATGAATGGATGTTGAATTTTGTCAAATGCTTTTTCCGCATCTATTGAAATGATCATGTGATTATTGTTTTTAGTTCAATTTATGTGGTGAATAACATGTATTGTTTTGCGTATGTTGAACCAGCCTTGCTTTCCTGGGATGAAACCAACTTGGTCATGGTGTACGATTTTCTCAGTATAGTTTTGAATGCGCGTGGCTAGTATTTTATTTAGAATTTTTGCGTCTATGTTCATTAATGATATTGGTCTGTAATTTTCTTTTCTTGAGGTATCTTTATTTGGCTTTGGTATTAATGTGATGTTGGCCTCGTAAAAGGAATTTGGAAGAATTCCACCTTTTTCAGTTTCACAGAATAGCTTGTGAAGTATTAGTTTTAGTTCTTCTGTAAAAGTTTTGTAAAATTCAGCTGGAAAACCATCTGGACCTGGGCTTTTCTTTGAGGGAAGACTTTTTATTGCTGTTTCTATCTCTGTGTTTGCTATTGGTTGATTCGGGTTTCTATATCCTCTTGGTTCAATTTGGGTAGGTTGTATGTGTCTAGAAATCTTTCGATCTCTTCCCTGTTTTCCATTTTATTGGAATATAAGTTTTCAAAGTAGTTTCTTATGATCCTCTGGATTTCTCCACTATCTGTGGTGATGTCCCCTTTTTCATTTCTGACTTTGGTCATTTGGGTTGATTCTCTCCTTCTTTTGGTTAGGTTAGCTAGTAGTTTGTCAATCTTGTTAATCTTTTCAAAGAACAAGCTTCTTGTTTTGTTGATTCTTTGTATTGTTTTTTATTCTCTATTTCATTAATTTCTGCTCTGATTTTAGTTATCTCCTGCCTTCTACTGGCTTTGGGCTTTGACTGTTCCTATTTTTCAAGATCTGTGAGGTATGTCGATAGGTTGTTTATTGGGATGTTTTCTGTTTTTCTTATGTGGGCACTCAGTGCTATACATTTTCCTCTTAACAGCACCTTTAAAGTGTCCCATAGATTTTGGTACATCGTGTCTCTATTTTTGTTTAATTCCAGGAATTTTTAAAAATTTTCTCCTTATTTCTTTTCTGATCCAGTCCTCGTTCCTAAGTGTATCATTCAAGCCAGGCATGGTAGCGCATGCTTGTAATTCCAGTTCTTGGGAGGTGGAGACAGGAGGATCCGAGTTCGCAGCCAGCCTCAGATACTTAGTGTGGCCCTCCGCAACTTAGTGAGACCCTGTTTCAAAATAAAGAATAAAAAATAGGACTGGGGGTGAAGCTTGGAGGTAGAATGCCCCTGTGTTCAATCCCCAGTACCACACACACACACAAAGAAGTGTATCATTCAGTCTCCATGTGCTTATGTGATTACTTTTGGTCTTCCTGTTGTTAATTTCCAGTTTCATTCCATTGTGATCTGAGAAGATGCAGGGAATTATATCACATCTTTTGAATTTGCTGGTGCTTGCTTTGTGACCCAGTATGTAGTCTATTTTGGAGAATGTTCCATGGGCAGCTGAGAAAAATGTGTATTCAGGTGTTACTGGTTGAAATAATCTGTATGTGTCTATTAGATCCATTCGGTCTATAGTTTTCTTTAGGTCTGAAGAATCTTTATTCATCTTTTGTCCAGAAGATCGATCTAGTGGCGTGAATGGTGTGTTGAAGTCTCCCAATATTATTGTGTTTGGGTCTATTTGGGACCTGATGTCCCGAAGACTTTGTTTTATGAATGTGGGTGCGCCCACATTTGGGGCATAAATGTTTACTATCATTATATCTTCTTGTTGGATTCTTCCTTTTATTAGTAATAAGTGTCCCGCTTTGTCTCTTCTGATGTGTTTTAGCTTAAAGTCTGTTTTGTCAGATATAAGTGTTGCTACCCCTGCTTGTTTTTATCTCCGTTTGCATGGTATATATTTTTCCATCCTTTTATCTTTAGCGTATGAGTGTCTTTGGCTAGAAGGTGAGTTTCTTGTAAGCAGCATATAGTTAGGTTATACTTTTTAATCCACATTGCCAGTTATGCCTTTTAATTGGGGAGTTGAGTCCTTTGACATTCAATGTTATTATTGAGATATGATTTTTGTTTCCTATCATTTTTAGTTCTATTTTCTGTTTGCTCTAGTGACAGATCTCCTTGTTTAGTTGCCTGCCTGGTGGGGTTCACCTCTCCTGTGGTTCTGAAAATAACTTGTTTTTCCTTCTTTGTTATTTATTTCTTTTAGGATTTTCTCTAGTGTTGGCTTAGTCCTCATGAATTCTTTAAATGTTTGTTTATCACGGAACATTTTTATTTCTCCATCAATTTTAAATGATAGCTTTGTTGGATATATCAGTCTTGGTTGGAAGTTGTTTTCTTCCAGGGCCCGGAGTATTTCATACCAATCCCTCATGGCATTCCTGACTTGGGTTGAGAAGTCTGGGTGATTTTTATTGTTTTGCCCCTGTATGTCACCTGTTCTTTTGCTCTTGCTGCTTTAAGGATTCTTTCTTTGGCCTCTTTGTTAGTCATTTTAATTATTACATGGCATGGGAAGGTCCTTCTTTGGTCCTGTCTTAATGGTGTTCTATATGTCTCCTGTATGTGAATGTCCAAATCTTTTTTTATGTTCGGAAAATTCTCTGAAATTATTTCTTTGAAGAGGTTTCTTATACCCTTGGTCTGAGCTTCTAAACCTTCTTCAATGCCTTTTATCCTAACATAGGACGTCTTGTATTGTCCTGTATTTCTTTGAAGGCCAGGGTGTGTTGTAATATTTTCTGTATATCGTTGACTGTGTTTTCAGTTTTGAATGAACTGTCTTCCAGGAGTGATACCCTGTTTTCCATGTGGTCGAGCCGACTAGAGTTGGTTTCTATTTCAGTCTTTAATTCATTTATTGATTCCTTCATTTTGTTCAGAGTTTCTTTCTGATTCTTACTTAGAGCCTCAATTTCCTCCTTCATCTCTATGCTTTCTTTGAGGCCTTTCATCATTCTGAAGATCAAAATCCAGAATTCTCCGTCTTATATTTCCTGCAAGTCAGTATCAGTAATCTCGCTTGTTGATGCATTGTGTTTCTTGTTTCCTCACTGTTCCTCATTCTCGTATTTTCGGTGTTTTCAATTTTGTGTTTCTGTTGCTCCGCATCATCTTCCTTTCTGTTTATAAGACCTCTTTTTTTTTTTTTTGCGGTACCGGGGATAGAACCCAGGGGCGTTCTACCTTCGCGCTACACCCCCGGCCCTATTTTTTTATGCTTTATTTTGAAACCGGGTCTCACGAAGTTGCAGAGTGCCTCACTAGGTAGAGAGAGAGAGAGAGAGAGACAGGGAGAGAGAGAGAGAGAGAGAGAGAGAGCTGAGGCTGGCCGCGAACCCGGATCCTCCGGTCTCCACCTCCCAAAGTACTGGGATTAGAAGCGTGTGCCACCACGCCCGGCCTATAAGACCTCTTGATGGTCCCTGTAGACCCAATTGGGTCAGTACGCTACAGGCTGTGGTTCCCTCCCATCTGGTTGACGGGTGCGGTGTGTGGGGGGGGTAGGCGGGCTCCGGAGCTCAGGTGGTGGCATGTGAGGTGCACTTCAAGGCATGGTGTTAGTTGCAGGCACTGAGGCATGGGTCTCAGAGCCAGAACGTGCCTGGTCTCCCAGGCGTGCGCGGGCTCCCGGATCTCGGGTGGCAGCGCTGGAGTGTGCCCTGGCTCTGAGGCGCGAGTTCCGGTGGTAGCACCAGAGGGTGCCTGGGCTCCAAGGTGCGGCACAGAGGCTCGCATCCGGCCGAGAGAGTTGCAGGTTCTGGGTCTCGGGTGGTGGCACTGGAGGGCGCGGGCGTCCGTGGCGGGGCACACAGGGCTGCCCGGGTCTCGGGTGGCGGCGCTGGAGGGCGCGGGGCTCCAAGGCGGGCGGCGGAGGGCCATGTGTGTCTCGGGTTGTGGCGCTGAGGGCGCAGGGGTCCAAGGCAGGGTGCGGTGGGCCGCCCGGGTGTGGGTGGCAGTGCCAGGTCGGAGGTGAGGCGCAAAGGGCCGCCTGGGTATCGGGTGGCAGGCCGGAGGGCACGGGCCGAGGTAGGTCGCGAAGTGCCGCGTGGATCTCAGGTGGTGGCACCGGAGGGTGCGGGGTTCCGAGGCGCCGGTGTTGGGGATCACGCGGGTTCGTAGCACAGTGCGGGGGAGGTGTGTGGCTCTGGCAGGAGCCCACACTAGGGCAGCCTTTGAAGGGTATTTAGGATCTGCTGTTGGGATGGCCCCACCACTCACAGAATTCTGCTCCGGTTCCTTGCCCCAATTTGCTGGTGGACAGGTAGGGGGGCTATTAGCCCTGGCTGTAGGGTCTGGGGGAAGATGTTTCCTTACTGATCCTGCCGACCTGGGATTGCAGTTTTCTGTGAGATTCTGTAGCTGGTTGACTCTGTCTGTGTAGTCGTACTCAGGTTACTGGATATTGGGTTTTGGTTTTTCTATGGCTGTGCGATGTTGCTCAGTTCTGAGCCCCTGAGGGGATTTTGAGACAGGCTCATTTAGGGGCCCCTATTCTGTCGCCGTCTTGGATTCTCCCTCATGACTTCTTTAGGCTCATGTCTCCTCAACTGTCTTTCTGCTGGAGGCCAGTTCCAGGTACAGTCACATGGCAAGTCAACTAGCTGACCCACCGGGTCCTCCTGCGGAACCCGGTAAGTGCCAGGTCCTCCAGGCTGCCTCGGGTCGCCACCTGGCAGCCTCATTTTCTAGTTAAAAGACAAATTGAGGATAATTCTTCCCTTTCTAGGGTACATAGTTAAGTAGTTAATGTAGCTATTCTTTTAGATTATTTCTAAGAATTTTAATCGTTTTTATTACACTTTGTCTGTAAGGTCAAGAATTCATTCCTGCCAGGTGAAGTGGTACACACCTATAATTCCAGGTACTCAGGAGGCTGAAGCAGGAGGATGGCAAGTTTGAGGCCAGCCTGGGCAACCTAGTGAGACCCTGTCTCAAAATAAAATTTTTGAAAAGGGCTGGGGTTGTATCTCAGTGGTAGAGCACTTGCCTAATGTGTGTAAGACCCCGGGTTCGATCCCCAGTAAAACACACACACACACACACACACACACACACACTTCTTTAAAATAATGGCTCAACAGGATCACATGGAGTTCAAAATAGGAATATAACAGAAATAGAAACATATGGCTCTATATACAATGTTTCATGTTTTCTCTTTTTAAAAATTTTTTCCTGTTTATTATACCATGAAATAATTTGAAATGGCACAACCCCATTATAAAGAATTTCTTTGTAAAATCCAGCTGTTTTAAGGTTCTCTTAATGTCCTGGCTGACAGCCACAACTAATACAGATGTGCAAATGTGGATACAAGAAATGTCATTTGAATGAGAAAGACATCTGGCATTATATTCCTAGTTTTATCAGAGGCTATCACATTATTAGTCATAGAAGCCAGTGCTTTAGTTCTAATCATATATCCCTTTTCCATAAGGCTTTCCACTTCATAATTATTATTTATTAACATCATGTATATCTGTTCTATGTAAAATAAATAGTAATACAACAAATCCCTTTAATACAAATTAGAATCAATGTTACTTGAGATGTGCTTATGTCATAGCAATTTTGAGAAACCTTTGAATTTCATAATATTATGCTTTCCTGATAGTATGCTTTTCCTAAGTTACATATAGGTTCCTTATGAGAAAAGTAAGCCATATGTTTTTGAGTACATGTAAAAAGAGCATAACTTCGGCAATTTTTGGTCTTATCACAGTGTTAGAGTACTATGACATAATTCTAAAGCATCTCATAGAGAAGTTTAAGTATTAGAAAATAAAAGGTAGGAAAGGATATTTTTAGGGATTATTCAACTACATTAAAACAAATGTTATGTCATAATAACTGAGGGTTAGGACTCTTACTACCATTCCTTGTGCTGGCCTACAGTCCTACACACTGTATGTATGTGTCTTCATATATTTTTTTAATATGGCTCCCTCCTGACCTAATGTCATTTTTATTAACATTTTGATCAATTAGTTATTTAAAAATGCTTTTTACAGTATAGAGACAGGCCATTAACTTTTGAAGTGTCAACATCCTGAAATAAGATGTTTTGCTGATCAAAGTTAAGACGTACAGATGTCTAGGAGATCACAATTATTACCATTTCCAAGTCTTGAGAAGTAAGTAAGGTGAAGCACTTTGCAGGAAGTAGGAAGGCGGAGTCAAGGAATGGGGCTTTATCAAGAGCAGTCCTGCAGTGCTAAGTTTACTTGGCTTAGGGAAACTTACTCAATTTTATATCCTATTTTTCGTGTGTGTGTGTGTGTGTGTGTGTGTGTGTGTGTGTGTGTAGAGGGGTACTGGGAATTGAACCCAGGGGAATTCTACCTCCAAGCTACATTCCCTGTCCTATTTTATTTTTATTTTGAAACAGGGTCTTGCTAAGTTGATGAGAGTCTCACTACTTGCTAAGGCTGTCCTCAAACCTGCAGTCTTCCTGTCTCAGCCTCCCAAGTACTGGAATTATAAGTGGGCACCACCCACCTGGCTTTTTTTTTTTTTTGTGTGGTACCAGGGATTGAATGCAGGGGCGTTCTACCTCCGCGCTACGCTCCCGGCCCTATTTTTTTTTTTTTTTTGCGGTACCAGGGATTGAACCCAGGGGCGTTCTACCTCCGCGCTACACCCCCGGCCCTATTTTTTATACTTTATTTTGAAACCGGGTCTCACGAAGTTGCGGAGGGCCTCCCCAACGTGAACTTCATGCAAATATCTAGTCTTGGAAAAATTCAGCTCACTTAAAGATGAGCAATAATTTATTATTTTTAATATGCTTCTATTGGTGCATTATAGTCTCACATCATAATGTAAATCATGTTGACAGTGACATACATGCACACAGTACTTGGTGCCCTGCCCTCCCGGCTCCCTCCCCATTCCCTCCTTCCCCATACAGTGTACTGAGATTGACATTGGTATTTTCACATATGTACACAAAGCCGATGGTAGTAGTTCCTTCATTGATCCTCACTCTTCCCCCTCTCCTTCCCCTAGACCACCTCCCTGGCTCCACTGAGGCTTCTCCTTCATTATCTGGGGTCCCTCTGGTATCCCAATTACTCCCTAGCTTCCATGTATTAGGGAAAACACTTTCTGTGACTGGCTAATCTCACTTAATATAATGTTCTCCAGGTCCTTCCATTTTCCTGCAAATGACATAATTTTGTTCTTTATTGCTGTGTAGAATTCCATTGTGTGGATATCCCATAATTTTATAATCCATTCATCTGTTGTTGGACACCTAGGTTGGTTCCATAATTTGGCTATTGTGAATTGTGCTGCAATGAACATGGATATACATATATTACTGTAATTCTCTGATTTTGGCCCCTTTAGAAAGATAGCCAGGAGTGGTTTAGCTGGATCATATGGTGGATCCATTCCCAGCTTTCTGATGAATCTCCACACTAATCTCCATAGTGGCTGAACTAGTTTGCAATCCCACCAACAGTGTAGGGGAGTTCCAATTTCCCCACATCCTCACCAACATTTATTGTTTTTGACTTCTTGATGATTGCCATTCTGATTGGGATTAGATGGAATCTCAGTGTAGTTTTGATTTGCATCTCCCTGATTGCTAATGATGTTGAACATTTTTTCATGTATTGGCTATTTGTATCTCTTCTTTTGTGAAGTGTCTATTAAGTTCAATAAGATGAGCAATAATTTAAAAAAGAAATTAGGACCAATACAGAAAGATAATAAGGAAACAAAGGAAAGAAACAAAATTATAAGTGGAAAGTAAATATTTACTAGAAAAATGTTGGAGTAAAGTAGAGGCAAGAAAAAGATTTGGTCATGAATTTAAAATATAAAAAAATAGCCAGGCATGGTGGCCCATGCCTATAATCCCAGTACTTGGAAGGCTGAGACAGGAGGATCCCAGACTTTCAGCCAGTCTCAGCATCTAAGTGAGGCCCTCAGCAACTTAGACTCTATTTTAAAGTTAAAAAACCAAAAGGGCTGGGGGTATCAGAGGTAGAATGCCCCTGGGTTCAATCCCCAATACCCCCCCATATACACAGTACAACCCCCACCCCCACCAAGAAAAACCCATCAAATTCATGAAGTAGTTGTTTCTATAAAATTACTGGTCTTGGGATGTAGCTCAGTGGTAGAATGCTTGCCTACAATGTGTGATGCCGTGGGTTTGATCCTCAGTACCACCATAAATAAATAAATAAATAAATAAATAAATAAATAAATAATAAATGTTTTAAAAATAAAATAAGACCACAATTAGAGAAATAAGAAATCAGGGAAGATATGGTGATTCAACTGAAAAAAATGAAATATGAGTTGAAAAAATTCATAAAAGAGGAAGAAGAAAGAAAACAAAAACCAGTACCAAAATGAAAGCCATAGATGAGTAGAGTGATCATATAATTTATCAGCCAAATCTGGATACTTTTTTATTCTCTTAATAGCATGCCAGGACCATAGGACCATAAACATAAATCAAGATGTCCTGAGCAAAGTGGCACCTCATTATTTTTAATCTTAGAGGAACCAGTGACTACTTTCATCTCTTACTGATAACTTGTTTCTTCCTTGCAGAGAGTCTCCCTATGGGATGATTGATTCTCTTTCCAGCCATTTGAGCTCTCAGGTTCTCATTTGCTTTTTTTTTTTTACAGTAACATGACCAATATACCCAATATATTTCCTTTCCCTGGGGACAAATTGGTCTTTCCTTCAAAGTTTCAAAGTTATCTTCCAACTGTCCCTGAGTTTTCTCATTGGGAAATGATCATTGTTTGTGATACCCTCACCAGGGAAGTATTGTGTAGGCCAGCCATGTTTACACTTACGCACACACACACACACACACACACACACAATTATATATTTATGCACCCTCTTCAATTTTTTTTTTTTTATGTGTGGTACTGGAGATTGAACCCAGGGACATTCTACTTCTGAGCTACACCCCCAGCCCTACTTTTTTATTCTTTATTTTGAAAAAGAGTCTCACTAAGTTGTAGAGGGCCTCACTAAGTAGCTGAGGCTGGCCGCGAACCTGTGATCCTCCTGTCTCAGCCTCCCAAGTACTGGGATTACAAGTGTGCACCACCATGCCCAGCTCTTTAAATGTTTTTAAGCTTCAGACTTAAAAAAAAAAGTTGTATACCATTTTCTAATTCTTGCATACCCTTTACTTAGGTTCACCCATTACTTACGTCTGTCCTGTTAACTTTTTTATTCCTTTCTCTCTCTCGCTCTCTTGCTCCTTGGTTCTCTTGCTCTTTCCCTCTCTCGCTCTCTCGCTCTCTCTCTCTCTCTCTCTCTCACGTGTGTGTAATACTTCCCTCTTTATATATATTCATTGTCTGTCTGTCTATCTAATCAATCATCTATCTGTATTCCTATTTGCATATCTATATTATTTTCCTAAACCATTTGTGAATTGTAGACATGGTATCCCTTTAACCTTAAATACTTCAGTGTGAATTTTCTAAGGACAAGAATATTCTTGCCCATTGTACATAACAACAGTACAATGATCATATCGGGAAATTTAATATTCATACAAGACTATTATCTAACCAACCCACAATCCATTTTCAGGTTTTATCAATTGTCTCAGTGATATTCTTTATAACTATTTTCCCCACACCATTATCCAATTCACAGTCATGCATTTCATGTATTTGTCATGTCTATTTAATCTCTTCACCCAGAACAGTTCCTTAGCTTCTTTTTTATCTCTTTTGACCTTCACATTTTTGAAGAGGAAGGGCCAGTTATTTTTTTGAATGGCCTTCAGCCTGGTTTATCCTCTATTTCCTCATGATCAAATTCAAGCTATGCCTTGTTGGCAAGCATATCACAGAAGCGATGATGTCTTTATTGTGGAATATGTGGTACTGGTTTGTTCCATTATTGGCGACATTGACTCTGATAATTTGGTGATGATATAGGTAATGAATTCCAGTTTTCCACTGTTACAGTTACTATTTTTTTTAATAAGTAATAAGTAATCACAGGCAGGTACTTTGGGACTTTTTTTTTTTTTTGCAGTACCGGGG
>PVJS01047548.1:0-15405 GCA_004027185.1 Glis glis
TGGCGCAGGTTTGTAATCCCAGTACTTGGGAGGCTGAGACAGGAGGATCACAGGTTCAAGGACAGTCTCAGCAAGTAGTGAGACTTTCATCAACCTAGCAAGACCCTGTTTCCAAATAAAAATAAAATAGGGCTGGGGTGTAGCTCAGAGGTAGAATGACCCTGGGTTCAACCCCAGTGCCACATACACACACAAAGAAAGAAAGAAAGAAAGAAAGAAAGAAAGAAAGAAAGAAAGAAAGAAAGAAGAAACAGGGTCTTTCTAAATTGCTGAGGCTGGCCCCAAACCTGTCATCCTCCTGTCTCAGCCTTCCAAGTACTTGGATTATAGGCTCAAGCCACCAGGTATGAGCTTAGTATTATTTTACATTGTGTTTAACTTTATTAAAGGAAAAAAATTATTCATGATACCTGCTAATCACCATCAGGCAGATTCATTTCTGGGGGAATATTAGAATTTTTTTTTTTTGGTACCAGGGATTGAACCCAGGGGTGTTCTACCTCTGAGCTACACCCCTGGCCGGGTCTCATGAAGTTGCGGAGGGCCTCACTAAGTAGCTGAGGCTGGCCACGAACCCGGATCCTCCCAGTCTCTGCCTCCCAAGTACTGGGATTACAAGTGTGCACCACCACGCCCGGCTAGAATGGGTTTTTTACAGTAGTGGTGAGAAAGAGGGCTCAACTTCTTATACAATAGGGATAAGTGAAGATTCGTAGCCAAGGATCCAGATGGGGATCAGTGGATAGAAAACTACTAAGAGAGTAATTTTTTGCTAAAGTGACTAGCAGGATTTTTGCAGGAGACAAGCCAGGGTGATATGAAATTGTGAGCAAGATATGAAGAATTTGCTGGGTGTGGTGGTACATGCCTGTAATCCTAGTACTTGGGAGGCTGACAGAAGTATCACAAGTTAGAGACCAGCCTCAGCAATTTAATGAGACTCTCAGCAACCTAGTGAGGCCTTGTTTCAAAACAAAAAATAAAAATAGGACTGGGGATGTAGCTCAGAGGTAGAATGCCCCTGGGTTCAATCCCCAGTACCACAAAACAACAACAATTAAACAAAAAGCAAAATGACATGAAGAATTTGATCAAACATCTAGGCTGATCAGACTAAGGGTGGGGGAATTTCATTAACCAGTTTTAGCAAGAATCTTGCTAATCAGGCCAAGACAAAACCCAAGGTAGGGCTTTGAACCTGACTAGAGTTAGGTTAAGGAAAAAATCTGTTGCTTTTTAGGCAAACAATTAATTGGGTTTCATTTAATGGAAATAATCTCAGCATTCTCTAGGAAAATAAGTGCATATCAGAAATGAGTGGAACTGTATAAATTGGGCAGTTATTTCAAAGTACACAATTCTGAATGCCAAAGTCTCAAATGTTAAAATGCTAAAAGATGTTTATTTTTATTTTTATTTTTGGTATTGGGGATCGAACCCAGGGTCATTCGACTTCTGAGCTACACCCCCAGCCCTATTTGTTTTTCTTTTTTTGAAATAGGGTCTCACTAAGTTGTTGAGGCTGGCTCCAAACTTCCAATCCTCCTGTCTCAGCCTCCCAAGTATTGGAATTACAAGAATGTAGCCACCACATCTGGCTAAAGATGAAAAATTTTAAAGCCTAAAACCCCCAAAGATTAAAATCCTGAAAATATAATTTTGGATAAATAATTTAAAAAAATTTAAAAACACTACAAGATACTTCACAGGCTACTTTGTATGAAAAAATAAGTAATAATAGTAAATACGTATATTTGCTGGCTGGGGATGTGACTCAGAGGTAGAATGCCCTGTGTTCAATCCCCAGTACCAAATAAAAAGAAAAAGCCTTAAATAGAGCATATATCATAATTATGTAACATAATTATATTCTAAGCTCTAGATTATTATTTCCAACTTATATTAATGCAGTTGTGTCAATTTCATTGAAATATTCACAGAACTGAAAGTTTGAGACTTAGCAGGTTAAAAAAACAACCCGTGATAGTTTTAAATACTCTATTTGTTCCTTGGAAATTTGATGCAAGAAGGAACCACACCTTTTTTTTCTGTGTTAGAGTTCAAGGCACATAACAGATCCTCAGACATTTGTTAAGTAAATGAAGAGCTGTATTAGTATTTTATGTCCCCAAACAATGCATTTAAATAGAATTAAGCCAGGCATGGTAGCACAGACCTGTAATCCCAGTACTTGGGAGGCTGAGACAGGAGAATCACAGATTCTCCCACTAAATTCTCAGCAATTTAGTGAGACTCTCCACAACTTAGTGAGACCTTGTTTCAAAATAAATACTACTACTACTACTACTATTACTACTACTACTATTAATAATAATGATGATGATAAATAGGTCTGGGGTGTAGCTTAGAGGGAGAATGCCCCTGGGTTCAATCCCCAGTACCAGTACCACCTAAAAAAAATTAAATAAGTGTGTGAATCACAACTTCACATATGTTTCAAAATGCTCTTCTGCATTTGTAGTCATTGCTTTTTTATTCCTTTCTGTGAAATATAAATTTTATCCTTTGAGCAGAATTTACCATTAAGCAGAATCCTACTGGGATTCCCCTCAGTGGTTCTGGGATAGCCTTGACTGAGTTTCTTCTTTATTTTCTCGCTTGTAGTTTTCAGAGTGCTGTACAACGACGAGCTGGGAATGCAATGTCAGCCAGAGCTGCCTTGGAAAGCCCTAGTTCTGTTCCTGTCTTGCCTAGAAACGATGTTCTTCTAAGCTCCCTCAAGCTGCAACATAGAGTGGTGCACGCGTAGTAGACTCCATCTGCCAGGGCAGCATTCCCGACCCTTGGGAGACCAGCTTTTTAAATGACTCTTGAGCTCCTGTTGTCCCGAGTGGCCTATCTGTAAGTAACCAAACTGATGCACATAACTGGTGCAAGTGTGTTTTACTAGCGAACGAAGGCAATTAGTAAAACTGCAGGATGCAGCAGAGTGTTAACTCGTATTCCTGGTGGTGGGCAAACAGGTACCTGTTGCCATCTTCCAGGAAAGGGGAGTCCCTCCTTGGTAGTGGTAATTATTGAACACAGAATTGGTGCAGCGATCTGGTCCGGTCTGACAGAACCACAGCTTCTGGGCAAAGGCTAAGGGCGAAGAGGGAGGGGCGATGTCACCCAGTGTCCGCCCAGGGCGGAGATTTGAGGTGCTGGTCTTGCAGCACCTCAAGTGGGTGTTCCGTGGGGGAGGAGGGGTGATAAGTGGCACATATGTCACCTCCCTGCAGGTGTGGATGAATTGGCTGCGTGGATTGAGGCAGACAGAAAGGAAAGTGGAAACGGAGGGGCGCCACAAACAATCCTCTGGCGCTTATATGACCGCTCTTTCCCGGAGCTGGAAAATAGACACCAGTGCTCAGACGGACCCCAATGCAGCAGCGAGGGCACAGAGGAGGCCCCTGAGGAGGAACCAGCGTGCCGCACACAGCCTGCCTTGACGCGGGAGTGCACCGAGGACGGGTGGCTCAGAGTGAGACTGCCAACATGCGCTCCTTCACAGTAAGGGAAAGCACTGATCTGAAGGAGCGCTATGGGCAAAAGCCAGGAGAGGACCTGATGTCTTGGCTCTCTCGGGTGGCCTATGAGGAGGGGCAGAAAGTTCTACTGTCTGCACAGGAATGGAGCAGTCTGGGCACCTGGGCTCACAATCCCGCGCTGCAGCGCGCACTGGTGGTGGGCCAAGGAGCCACAACCACAGGTGACCAAGCTGACGAGCCAGAATCTTTCCTTATTTGGCTGGCTTCTCTCATTCTAGCATCCTATCCCACTCAAGGAGATTTGCCTAAATTTCTTACACGCTCTTGGCAAACATTGGATGAGGCTGTCACAGCCCTGCGCAGGGTGGGGGTGGCATCCTGGCTATACAACCCCGAGAGGGGAGAATTGGATGATACTCAATTGTCCAGGTGCAATATTGATGATTTCATAGGGCAGGGTCCTCGGCCCTGGCATAACCAGTTGGTTTTACTTCTTCCTCCTGGAATTGCCCTTGGTGAGGCCATAGAAAAGCTTCACCGCAACATACCCACCTGGCAGCAGAATGAGGATCAAATCCCTCAAAAGGCGGCAACAGTAAAAATACGAAAGACTAAGTCAGGCAAGGACCCAACCAAGAACTGGCACAAGGGGCTGCTTCCTGGTGCCCCCAGTCGCAAGGCTCTGAGGAACTGGCTAAAAATGCACGGGGTTCCTAAGGAAGAGACCAGTGGCATTCCTACATTTGATCTGTACCTTCGGTACCGGTCAGAGGGAGGTCCTTGGAAACCTCAGAATCAAGAGGCACTAACCATGTTGGAGGAGGATGGGAACAAGGAAGTTCATCCACAAGCAGAGACAATGGCAACCCCCTCAGCCTCTCTGGGAGAGTCCTGTCCCCAGGTGCGGGCAACAAGATCTCTGTCCACAGGCCTCTCTAAACACGCATAGAGGTGGGGCCGAGGTCTCCATTCAGCTCCTGGAGACCGGAGGCCTTATGCACCTGCTAGAGTGGAAATGGACGATGAAACTGTCACTTGTATGGCACTGCTAGATACTGAGTCCCAGTTCACTGTGGTTCCTGGATCTGCAGAAGGGCTTGGGCGTCGGGTGGCCTTTGGAGGTTTTGGGTTAACTAAGTGGCTACTAGGTAGGGAGATGCTTGCTCGCGTATGGGTGGGGCCATTTGGCCCATTTGACATACCGGTGGTGGTGTTTCCTGCTGCCGAGTGTGTTATAGGGACCGACCTCCTCACGCAGTGCACAACACCGAGGCACTTACTGGGCTATGCTCCGCCTAAAAATAATATTTTAGCCATCATAGTGGGGCGAGTCTATAGCCGAGAGCCACCATGTCTCCCCAAACCTCATCAAGTGGTACAACAAAGACAATATCGTATTCCTGAGGGAGAAAAGGACATCACACCCCTCATCCAAGATCTAGTTGAAGCAGGAGTGTTGCGAGCAACAATATCCACTTTTAACAATCCAGTTAAGAAAGCCAGTGGGGCCTGGCGTTTGACAATTGACTATCAAGAGCTAAATGCTGTAGTGGACCCATTAGCACCAGAGGTCCCAGATATTTCCTCAGTGATCAGATGCATCATGGAAGCCTCTGGCACGTGGTATGCAGTTGTTGGCCTGGCTAATGCATTCTTCTCTATCCCTTTGAGGGATGAAGACCAGGATCAGTTTGCATTCACATGGCAAGGTGTGCAATATACATTTACAGTGCTGCCACATGGATATTTGAACTCACCTGCTATCTGTCACCAGTGGGTGGGGTGGGACTTGGCCTCTGTGTCTTTGCCCAAAGGTGCCCTATGCATCCATTACATAGACAACATCTTCATAGTGGCGCTTGATGAGCAGACCACAAGAGAGGCCTTGGACTTGATTGTTGCAGTGATGCTACAAGCGGGCTGGGAAGTGAACCCTGACAAAATCCAGGGACCTGCTCAACAGGTGACCTTTTTAGGGTGTACCTGGGCTGGAGCTTCACGCCAAATTCCAGATCCTGTCCGTCAGAAACTGTTGGCATTAAACCGGCCGACTATGAAAAAGGAGGTAAAACATCTGATTGAACTTTTTGGGTATTGGAGACAACACATACCCCACTCGGGCATTCTGTTGGCCCCTCTCCAACAGATAATCAGGGAACCGGTTGCTTTCCACTGGGGACCCAGGGAGGACGAGGCCCTCCAGGCCTTGCAGCAAGCCATGGCTCAGGCCACGCCACTGGGACTGCCGGAGCCCACCTCCCCATTTGAATTACAAGTCTCAGTGCTGGGGGGTGATGCTGACTGGAGCCTTTGGCAAAAAGAAAAGAGTACCGGAATCCGACGACCCTTAGGTTTCTGGACCCGAAGTCTCCCCAGAGAAGTCTCTGACTACACCTCTTTTGCAAAGCAGCTTCTAGCCTGTTATTGGGCCCTGGTAGGAACTGAAAGGCTGACCCAGCATGCAAAGGTTGTGCTCCTAATAGAAATCCCCATCTTGTCCTGGGTTAACAACAGCCAAGACACTGAAGTGAGGTCAGACCAGCATAGCAGCCTCTTCAAATGGAAGTGTTACATTAAAAGCAGGGCCAATTCAGAAGGGGGTGTCCACAGGCTCTGTGAAAAAGTGGGTAGCTACCTACAAGGCGGAGCCATGCATGCCCTCCCTGAGAAACTGCCACCCCCTATAGCCAGATGGGGACCACAATTACAGCATGCAGACCCTGGCAGCTTCCGGTGGTTCATAGATGGCTCAGCCAAGCTGAAACCCCGAAGGCTGAAGTGGGCGGCAGCAATTGTCAACCTGAAGACAGGGGACATCATCACGGACAGTGGGCAAGGCCGCAGTGCCCAGTGGGCCGAGCTCTATGCAGCTTGGCTGGCGGTGTCCCACACCCCCATTGCTGAGCCATGCTACATCTTCACAGAGTCCTGGGCAGTAGCCAATGGCCTGGCAGTGTGGTCTGGAGCTTGGCAATGGGACAACTGGACAATCCTGGGCAAGCCAGTGTGGGGCGCCACCATCTGGCAGAAACTGGCAATGCGCTCCAATCTTTTTGTTACTTATGTGAATTTCCGCAAGAAGGGCCTGTGGGTCAAAAAAGATCCACAGGAAGAAGCAGCTAGCCACACTTCCACAGAGGAGCCAGACACCAGAGAAGTGGCAGACATTGCCCGGAGAACTTCTGTTGCGATTTGGGTACATCAGCGAACAGGCCACGCCAACACTGCCACCATGGCCCAGTGGGCCCGGGAACGAGGAATCACTCTTCCGAATTTGGAAGCTACCATTGCCATCAAGAACTGCGAAACTTGTCAACTTCGGGCTCATACCCCAAAAAGGAAGTTGGTTAGCATTCCCAAAGGAGCTGTGCCCACACGGGCTTGGCAGCTGGACTACCTAGGGCCGCTGCCCAGCTCTGAGGGGTATCAGTACGCCCTTACTGCTGAGGACACGCGCACTGGCTATGGATTGGCTTTCCCGGTACAGCGTCCTACTGCGGCAAACACCGTGGCCACATTAGAAAACAGTCTGTGCCTCATCTTTGGGTACCCTGATGCCATTCAGACAGACCAAGGCCCAGCATTCATCACCGAAGCCACACAGTTCTGGGCACGAGCACATGGCATTCGCTGGACCCTCCGTGTGCCCTACTGCTCACAGATGGCAAACCCACCAGAAGGCTTCAAGGAACGATTAAAGAAGGCCTTAGAGAAAGAACACCCAAAAGGAACTTTGCAAGGATGGACTATGAAGCTGTCAAGGGCCCTCTGGACTTTAAATGCCTCTGTCCAGCACCAAGGAAGCACAGCCCCAGGCCACCTGATGGAGTGGCAGGCTACTGGGGGCATAGAAGGAGTACTAAGGCTGCGGGTGCGGGTGGTGGACAGGCAGGCACAGAGCGGGGTTGTGAATGCTGAGCAGGAGGCGGACAGGGAACCCACACGAATGTGGGACCCAGATCATCTTGACAGACCTGACAGAACCTCTTACCAGTCCTTTTTCCCACTGCAGCCATCTGCACACTTCCCCGGATGGTGGGAGGTGCGGGCTGCTTGGTGCACACATACACTGGGAGATTCTAACCTTGAAGTGCTGACCCCACAGGGTGTTGTAGTCCAGTGGACAGGGCCGACTGGGCCCCAGGGCTCAATCACTGACCTAAAGGGGCGACGCGTGACCCTGGTGGGGCCCCCGGTTACCCCAGGGCACATCCTGGGGTATCTGAGAGCCCTGATAGTGGTTCCACCCATGGGACCCTCTGACCACACTGGGAGGAGGGTATGGGTTAGAGGGGTCTCAGGATGGCAGCCAGGAGAAGTGGTGGCAGAAGGCCAGGGACAGACAGATTGGGTCACCACGCCAGATCATCCCTGCCCTTATCTGATAGGCAGGGAACACCTGAGACCTCGGGAGGGCCGGGGGGTGGGGAAATAACCTGCCAGTCTGCTCTTTCTGCAGGCACATGCAGCACAGACCTCGAAGTACCACACCTCCTTTTGGCTTTCCCAAGCTGCGGCCCCTGAGGGAAACCTGAGGAAGCATTGGATTTGCCATCCTGGAACTTGTTCTGTCACCAACCTGTGTGATCCCCTTGTCCTGCCAGTAATCACAGATGCACAATAACCACAGTGTACACCACAGAACCCAAGCCCTGCTTACCAAGTGAGACCTGGCTCCCACCATGTGGAGGGAGCTGGAGGTACCCTGTTCTAACTGAACAGATGGAAGGCTGCAGAATGTCACACCCACAGCTAAACCGTACGTAGACACCCTTGTGACTATGTAGAGAAGTGTCCCACCAGTGCCCCACATGCTTCTCTCCTCGCCTATAGTGCTCAGAGTGCTGCCCAATGCGCTGGGAATGCAGTGTCAGCCTGGAGCTGCCTCAGATAGCCCCAGCTCTGTCCCTGTCTCCCCTAGAAGCAGTTGTCCTTCAAAGCTACCCCAGTGACTCCTACTGCCTCTCAGGTGTACAACTTCAGGCAGGCGCTTTAAGGGCTCCTCAGCTGCAGCATAAGTGGTGCATGCACAGTGGAGATTCCACCCACCCCCGCGTTGCCTATCTGCAAGAATAAACTTGCTTCAGACAACTTGTGCAGTTGTGTGTGTGTTCTGTTGGGGACTCAGGTGATTGGTAAAACCATAGCAGAATGCAGCAGTCAGAAGTCTTAACTCTGATTCCTGGTGGTAGACACAATGCTGTTCCGCCAAAGACCTCTTTCTTCAATCCACTTGATATTCTTTGATCTGCATATTACTCACTTGATATTCTTTGATCTGCATATTACTTGCTTCTTAATATTTAAATTTAAAACTATTCCCATGGCACCAATGCACCACACTCTTCCTTCCCTACAAATTCCTTTCTGGGAGCTCAACCTCAACCTTTAAATGATGCCACTTTTCTTTTTTCTTTTTTTTTTTTTGGCGGTACTGGGGATTGAACCCAGGGGCATTCTACCTCTGGGCTACACCCCCAGCCCTATTTTTTATTCTTTATTTTGAAACAGAGTCTCACTAAGTTGCAGAAGGCCTCACTAAGTAGCTGAGGCTAGCCATGAACCCGGATCCTCCCGTCTCAGCCTCCCAAATACTGGGATTACTGGAACTTTCAGCTGCGTAATTAGGGAAGCACCAGCTATAGTATAATGGGGGCTGGGATCCAATAGTACCACAAAGTAGCAGAAACTGAGGAGGGGAGCCCCAGCTCTGCCTGCTGCAAAGAGGGGCTGGAGTATTTGCAGCTTGCATGGGATAGACAGGCAACCTGGAATTTGTCACCAGTAGATGTGCTTGCAAGAAATGTTAAAAGAAGTACTTCAGAGAGAAAGTGATATAGGCCAGAAACTCAGATCTACATAAAGTAAAGAGCATTAAAGCAGGAATAAATGAAGGGAAAACGAAGGCTTCTATTTTTCTTATTTTTAATCTAACAGATAACATTTTGTTAAAAAATAATAATGGCAACAATGTTTCAGTGATGATAGCTTATGGATAAGTGAAATGAATGAATGAAATGGTGTCATCAGGAATGGAAAAGAAGAACTGGGAATGCTCTGTAAGGTACTTATACTACCTGTGAAGTGATGTAGTGTTATTTGAAAGTGGACTTGGATTATGTCTTAGTCCATTTTATGTTGCCATAACAGAATGCCATAGACTGAGTAATTTATAAAGGAAAGAAGCTTATTTGGGCTCATGGTTCTGGAGGCTGGGAACTCCAAGAGTAGGTACCGGCATCTAGTAAGGGCTTTCTTGCTACATCATAACATGGAGGAGGGCATTACATGGCAAGAGAGAGCAAGTGTGCTAGCTCAGGTCTCCTCATCTTGTATAGTCACTAACTCCATCATGGGACCCCACTCTTATGACCTCATTAACCCAAATTACCTCCCAAAGGGGGCCCACTCTTATGACCTTATCTAATCCTAATTACCTCCCAAAAACTCTACCTCAAATGTTATTAACATATGAATTTGGGAATTTTATAACACAGATACATTCCAATGATAGTAAGTTAGTTGTAAATTTGCATTATAATCTCTAGGATGCGCGCGCGCGCACACACACACACACACACACACACACACACACAGAGTTAAAAAATTATAAGCCAGGCATGGTGATGCAAATCTGTAATCCCAGTACTTGGGAAGCTGAGACAGGAGGATCATAGGTTTGAGGCCAGCCTCAGCAACTCAGTGAGACCCTGTTTCAAAATAAAATATAAAAAGGCCTGGAGGTGGAACTTGGAGATAGAATGTCCCTGGGTTCAATTCCCAGTACCTCTCCTCCCTTAAAAAAAAAAAAAAAGCCAGTAATCCCAGTACTTGGGAGGCTGAGATAGGAGGATCACAGGTTCAAAGCCAGCCTCTGCAAGATAGGGAGGCTCTCAGCATCCTAGTGAGACCCTGTTTCCAAATAAAGAAATAAAATCGGGTTGGGGCATAGCTTGCCTGAGTTCAATCCCCAGTACCAAAAAAGAAAAGGAATATAATTGATATACTAAGATAGGAGAGAAAGTGGGATCACAAACAATGTTCAATTAAAACCAGAGAAGGCAGAAAAAAGTGAGAGACCAATAATAATAATAATAATAATAATAACAAAAATAATAATGAAAAATAAAAAGGAGAAAGGCAAATGAATAGAAAATAGCAATAAAGATGATAGATACTAATTCAACAACTACTGATGTTGCCTTAAAACACCAGTGGCCTAATCACACCAGCTGAAAGTCAGAGGCTGTCACAATAAATTAGAAAATAAACAAGATCCAACTACATGTTGCCTATAAGAAACTGATTTTAAATATGAAGACACAGAGAAGATTAAAGGTAAAGGCATGGAAAATCATATACCATGACAACTAGTCAAAATATGATTGGGAATAACTAATTTTAAACAAAATAGAATTATTTAATTAATTAATTTATTGGTACTGGGGATTGAACCCAGAGGCATTCCACCTATACCCCCAGCCCTATTTTATTCTTTCTTTTGAAACAGGGACAGGGTCTCACTAGGTTTGTGGAGGGCCTCACAACTTGCTGAGGCTGGCTGTGAACCTGGAATACTCTTGTCTCAGCCTCCCAAGTACTGGGATTACAAGCATGTGCCACCATTCCCAGCCAAGATAGACTTTAGAGCAAGAAAAATGATCAGGAATAAAGAGAGGCATTGAAAAGCCTGGCCTGCTGGCGCATGCTTGTAATCCCAGTAGTTGGGAGGCTGAGACCGGAGGATCCAGGTTCGTGGCCAGCCTTAGCTACTTAGTGAGGCCCTCTGCAACTTAGTGAGACCATTTCAAAATAAAGAATAAAAAAAATAGGGCTGGGGGTGTGGCCTGGAGGTAGAATGCCCCTGGGTTCAATCCCCAGTACCATAAAAAAAAAAAAAAAGAGGGGCATTGCATAATAACGAAAGGGTTGATTCTAGAAAACATAACAATCTTTAAAGTGTATATGTCTGTGATGGACAGAATTATGTGGTCCCCAAAATTCATTGTTGAAGTAAGTTCTAACCCTCAGTGTATCAAAATGTAACCACATTTGTCCGCAGAGTCGTTACACATGTGATTAAGTTAAAATAAGGTCATTAGAATAGATCTTAATTCAATTTGGCTGGTGTCCTTATAGGAAGAGGAAATTGGGACTCAGACACAGAGGGAAGACCATGTGAGGAAAGAGAAAAGATGGCATCTACAAGCCAAGGAGAGAGGCTTGTAACAGATGCTTCTTCACAGCAGTGTGTAGATTTATGGTGTCTAAAAACATTGACAGAACCCAACAATATTATTGCTTCTATGACTTCAAATAAAATTTCTGGAAACACAAAATACTATATTGTTGTTACTGTATGTATATCATTTCTATACTCCATGATACAACAGATATTTTAGAAGGAAATAAGGAAATTTTTACCCCCTCTTTTGTGAATTTATGCAAAATAAACAATCAGAACCGAGCCAAGTGTCTTGATTTAAAGGGGCTTTTCAGACATCAGTATTTCCACTGCATGTTAATTTATTCCAGGGGAGTTTTACACTTCAGGACAATTAATTATATTAATATTCTGAAAAGATGAGGTGTAGTTTTCTTTTGAAAAATTTGAGAAAGGTGAATTTTTTTTTTTTTTTTAGTGCTGAGGATTGAACCCAGGGGCATTTTTACCTCCGAGCTACATCCCCAACCCTTTTTATTTTTTATTTTGAAACAGGGTCTCACTAAAATGAGACCCTGTGAGAGTCTAAGTTGAAGCTCACTGTGAGCCTGAGATCCTCCTGTCTCAGTCCCCCAAGTACTGGGATTATAGGCATGTGCCACCATGCCCAGCACTAGAAAGGTGAATTTTACAAGGGAAAACAAGAAAGGAGAACTCAGCTCAGATGTGTCCACCCACAGGCAAAATATGAGAAAGTTAAACTTAAAATTGTACACCTAGAGATGGATACTTTTAAGAGATGGTGCGAACATTCCTGACTCTTCTATAAAGACCACCCAGTAGAAGGGTCTCTGGCTACTCTGCTGAATACCAGAGGGAGGAGGGGTTAATACTTGATTCACAATCAAACTCAACCACACTGACACCTGCAGTAGTTTGCTCAGGCCGAGGTACCAAAATACCACAATCTGAAACTTGTTTTCTCAGTGTTCTAGAGGCGGAAAGCCCAAGACCTAGGCGTCACCGGTTTGGTTTCTCCTGAGAACACTCTCTCCTTGGCTTGGAGACAGCCAGGTCCCCCTTCGGCCCTTACCAGGCCTTTCCTCAGGCGTCTACATGCCTAGTGTCTCTGTTCTATTTTCCAGTGCTGGGTCACCCCACCCCTGGCTCTCTTATGAGGACACCAGTCCTATTGTAGTAGCATTCCACCTCCATGACCTCTTTTAACCTCAACCCCCTCCTGGAAGACCCTATTTACAAACATGTCGCCGTGAGGGTTAGTTAGGGCTTCGGGCATGGAGATTTTGATGGACACATGCCCCTTCCTAGGTTTGCTTAGCCTTAAACAGATGCCGACAAGCCGCACAGTGTGAACGTGTGTCGTCCTCTGTCTAGGAGAAGCAGTAAACAAAGGGCGGCCTTTCGAAGTCCTGTTTCCAAAGGCGCGTTCCAGAAACGGCTGGCTTGACCCGTGTGCCCCACGCGAGCTCCAACAGCTCACCGCCTTGTCCCCAAATCGGCTTGCCTGCAGGAGAGCGGGCAGGCCACCTCTGCAATTAGGTCGCAGCCCAGCTCACCTGACTGCCCTTGGGGAAAGTCACCGCGCCCCTAAAGCAGCAGCCAGGCTGACCTGTAGTTTCACCACCTGCAGTTCCCGGTGTGAACCCGAGGGAAGGGACGGGAGAGGCCGGGCGGAGGAACCGTTGGGTCAAGCCCGGGTCCACACTGAGCGTCTTTTCCTGGTGGTGGGACGCATCCCAGAAACTGCTGATTCCCTCTACTCCCCGGACCCCAACCAGAACCCACCCATCTTCTTCCTCTCTAGGAGGAACGTCCCCTGGGGCAAGAATTCGTTTTCAGCCTTGTTGTTGAAGCACTTACCTGTTTCTTGTAAGTACTAGCTTCTCCTGGAGTAATCTTTCTAAAATTCTCCCTTCATCTTTCCTCTTTCACCTTGTAGAAATGAGGTAGCATCCTGATACCCATGGTCGTGTGCGGGTAAAGGATCTCAGGTGTGTGCTTTGGTGTCCGCACCTGGAGAACAAAAACAATCTGCGCATCGCTCTCCTCCTTCCACTACCTCACTGGGTTTCCAGGGAAGAGAGGAGGCCCAGGTGCCAGAGCCTAAACCCCTTCAGAGGAAGCGCCCCGGTGGAGGGGAGGAGGAAAGAGGGGCTTTGGGGAGCAAAAAACTTCTACCACCCAGATCAGGTGGGCGGCCTCCGGATTCTCTGGAGGATTCTCGCGAGGCCTCACGCTAGTGCGTGAGAGGTGTGAGAAACTGGGTGAACCATTCGAGATGCTGGGGCCCACGTGGAGGTGGCAGTTCATTGTTGTAATGGTTAATACTCTGGACTTTAGATACTGTGGTCCCAGGTCACCACCTGACTCAGTTCTGCTCAGGATTCATCTTGTCCGTATGACTCCTGCCACTTTCCTCATGTCCGGTAACATCTTCCTACCTCCAATCTATCTGTCCTAGTGAATCCACCTGGCTTTTATGGGGAAGGAAAAGAGAAAACTCAAATGGAATGGCTGCAGAGTAATAGCAACCAACCTCGTGTCTGTCCTTGGACTGAAAACCCAAGACTTTAATGAAGACAGAGGAAGTCTGAACAGACAGGAAAAAGAAGCTGGTGAAAAAGCATGAGGAAAGCTGTGGAAGGGACTTTGCCCACATAGCGGAGGATAAAAGGGTGTGAGAGGTCTCTGTCCAGGCCATTAGTTTGGGACAGCCCACATTGGCTGAGAGGGAGAGAAAGCTGTTCACAGACAAGACCAGCAATGTACAGATGTCCCTTCCCATGATCCCAAGGACAGAGGCCTCCGCCTGCCTACCGGAGACCAGGTACCGGGGAAGCTGCAAATGGTATTTGGTGAATAAGCAAGCATCTTGCTAGTTTTGTAAAATATTCTTGGGGACAAGTAATAGACTGAGTGATATACTTCCTCGCTAAGTAAGTCTGACATTGTACCTTCCTCAATTCTAAGAAAGGGCTTCTGAGATACTGGCTCAACTTACCCTGAAGTTAGTTTCTCCTCTGAGCTCAAAGCAGCTCTAGAAGGAAAAATGTCACAGTTTGAGGTATCTTTGGCAGATTGTGAAAGCATTATTTGGGGTTGGGTCTTTTGGTCTTTAACAGAGTCAGTTTTAGAGAGGCCAAAAAAAGAGAAAGGGAAGAGAAGAAAAACGAGGAAAAAAGAAATAAAACACTAGGCAAAACACAGCATGGCTGATGTTTTACATGATAGAGAAAAGGCAACTCCAGACTTCCACCAGCAGAGTGGCGCAGCGGAAGCGTGCTGGGCCCATAACCCAGAGGTCGATGGATCGAAACCATCCTCTGCTAACTGTTTTGAAAAGTACTTTGCCGCATATCTCGCCTTTTCTCATTTTTAGAAGTGTGCTTGGAGTTTTTGTTCTCCCTTCAAGTTTTTGCATAACTCCCCTTTCACTCATTTCAAGGAGAGGAAAGTCTTACTTGAAAAGAAAAAGTGACAAATTCCACGTGTAATTCCCACAAATTAACTTTCTCTTTCTCCTTATTCCCCTGTGTGGGGGGTGAAGGCGGTGCTCTGGGGCAGTAAAACGAATGAAAAGAAAAACTGATTAAGACCTTAGCATTGTCGTATGTGTACATAGAGGGAAATACATATATTAAAAATAGATATAAGGATACATGGAAATTTAATATTTCATTTCAGCAGGTAAAGGTGATTTTTTTTTTTTTTTTTTTTTTTTTTTTTTTT
>PVJS01047549.1:0-15406 GCA_004027185.1 Glis glis
GCAGTGATTGGGCCCTAACCTGCAGTTCTGCTGAAAGTCGTTTCACCTTAGTGGGCGCTCACCCCTCAATAATGGAGGAATGACCAGGTGCAGGGTTTATATGGGTGGCCCTATGGTAAGACTTCCTTAAGTCTCCAAACCCAGGAGGCCAGCCAGGCGGGCATCTGCTTGAGGGAGAGACTTGTTCTCTTCACCCCCATCCTACGCACCACACGGGGAGAGGCATATATAAACTCCCCATATTGTTGCAATTTTAAGCTGGGCTTTTCTGGACTGTACAGTCAACAATGTGTCTGTGAGTTTCTTGCAGTTACAAATTATATTGGCATACTGTATTATGTAAGGAAATAGTGTTCTACTGGCCATAAGGTATCAAGGTGAAAAAACATGCAATTTGGTAACTGGTAGTTTAGTGAACAACTACAGCTGTCTCCATCAACAAGAATGGTGGCTGATGCTCTTTTGGTGGTGTGAGACATGCAGACTTAACCACTTATGTGAGGTCAGTCTAAGCTCAAGCTACTCTGTATGAGATCCACTGGCCCTTGTTCCACGTCGACTGGCCACCAGAAGGGACTTTGGACTTGACCCTTGTCCTTAGGGTCCAAGAAATTTGCATGGGACCTCCAGGCCACTCTGACCAGTTCCCATACTCCTGGTATCTTCTGACCCTAAACCCTCCTGGATGGCTTCGCTAGGCTCCTAGCAAGGAATGCCGAACCTGAGCCGTGAGCCCCAGGCTAAACCACAGCTGAATTTGAGTATCAACAGCCTGGATCTGAGCTTGGAGGGGACCTCCCCCCCGTAAGTAGGAGAGGCAGAAACTTATTGCCCAGGTTCAAGAACTGAGTAAGAAGCTGGCAGAACCAAGCCAGCAAGATGCAGCAGCAGAAGCTGAAGGTTTTCCAGGCCCAGGGAGGTGAGAGCCAGCAGGAGGCCCAGCACCTCCAGGCTCAGCTGAATGAGCTGCAGGCCCAGTTGAGCTGGAAACAAGCAGCTGAGCACTACAAGCTACAGATGGAGCCAAGAATCATTAGCAGGCTGGGCTGATCAAGGAGGCTGAACAGACCTGCCGCCAACTTACTGCCCAGCTTGCCCATGCAAACCAGCAGCTTCGAGACCTGGTTGTTGTTGCTGCTGGTGTTGGTGAATTTGAAGCTGGTATCTCCAAGAATGGACAGACCCTTCTGGCTTACACACTGAGTGTGAAATAACTAATTGTTGGTGTTAACAAAATGGATTCCACTGAGCCACATCACAGCCAGAAAAGATACAAGGAAATCGTTAAGGAAGCCAGCACCTATATTAAGAAAATTGGCTACAACCCTGCAGAAGGAGGGTCTCCGAGCTCTTTGTCTCCTGCATTCTAAAATCTGCAGAAGGAAAGGAAAATGTCTTGTGGACCTTGTGTGTATGTGTATGTGTGTGTATGTGTGTGTGTGTGTGTGTGTGTGTGTGTGTGTGTGTGTGTGTGTTTGTGTGTGTGTGTGACAGTTTTAAGTTATTAGTTTTTTAAATCAGTACTTTTTAATGGAATAACTTGACAAAAATCTGTCAGAATTATGCAAGTTCTCTAAGAAAAAGACTCAGATCTGTTGGGAAGAAGTCACCTACTTGGGGTAACACCTCAGCAGGGAACAGAGAAGGTTGGGGAACAAGTGGCCAGATCTAGGGGAAAACCCCCCATATGGGTGGAAGCTACTCGAACCCTGAGGCCAGCTACATAACTGCCTGAAGAGGAAGGAGAACCCCTCCATGCATGCGATGAGATCTTGGAGGAAACCTCCTCCCGGCCAGACTTAAAGGATGGTCCGCTCCCTAACTCAGATGTGGAGCTCTTTGCAGATGGAAGCCATAGCTTGCAGCACGGAGAGTGTCACACTGGGTACGCAGTAAGGGTTCACTGCCTCCCCGCGGGTGCTGGTGTTCCCCCTTTGAGGTCCTGTTCGGATGTCCTCCCGGGGGACTTGGGGAACCTCCGAGGGTTTCGGGAGGCTCACCTCCAGTGATTCTTGAAGGCCCTAGCTAACACTGTCTGTGTGCTGGCCCTCAGTCAAGAATTTCAATAGGGCCGGGCGTGGTGGCGCACACTTGTAATCCCAGTACTTTGGGAGGCGGAGACCGGAGGATCCGGGTTCGCGGCCAGCGTCAGCTCGCGCACGCGCTCTCTCTCTCCCAGCTCTCTCTCTTTCTCCTTAGTGAGGCCCTCCACAACTTCGTGAGACCCGGTTTCAAAATAAAGTATAAAAAAATAGGGCCGGGGGCGTAGCGCAGAGGTAGAACGCCCTTGCGTTCAATCCCCGGTATCGCAAAAAAACAACAACAAAAAAAAGAATTTCAATAGGAAAAAGGATAGCAAGCATAAATCAAGGGAACTAAATGGCAGTGTGTATGGAACTGTGAGTATTGAAAGCATACATTCTGAAATGTGCACTGATAAGAACTCCATTTTCTCTAAAAATACAAAGAGTTTAGATGGTGGCTTGTTGCAGAATCTGATTGTAGGTGGTGTCCAGTTCCAGACTGGGGATTTAATAGCAGGCATAGCTATCCCTGCAGTGATTATTGGCATTCCCCTGAATGTGTGTCATAAAATTCACAATCGATAGAAAGGCAAGTATGTTTCAAAGCACAAACAAAATCTGGCCAAAGCATGTGCTGTAACATTGGCTATAATTGTATCTCCAGTAGTAGCTGCAGTGACTGTAGGTATTGGTGTTCATATGATGTTATCATATGTCGATGGCCTTGTTCTAACTTCTGTCTGCCGAAGTGGAGGTTGTGGCGTCCCAACAGGCAACGGAAAAGGAGTCAGGATTGAGTTTGATGATGAACATGATATAAATGTTGGTGGAACTAACACAGCTATAGACACAACATCAGAAGCAGAAGCAAGACACACCCCCAGTATAGGGGAGGGGAGTGTTGGTCTGACTGGCAGTTTGAGTGCAAGTGGAAGCCACATGGATCAAATAGGAGACAACCTGAGGGAAGCGGCTAGCACGATAGCACTAGCTGGAGCTAGCATAACCAGGAGTCTGTCAGGAAGTGCCATGGTAAACTGTTTTAACAGGCTGGAAAGCATGGAAACTTCCTGTAGTCATCATGCCCGCTTTGCTACTGTTAACATTCTTCTTGAGGTAGAAAAGGAAGGCATGGAAAATCCAGCACATTAGTGTAGCATTTCTCTGCTTACTAAGAACATGGTAACAATGGAATGGAACTAAAAGTTGCAATTCAGACTGAAATTTAGGCCCATCAATGCTGCAGAATAATTACCACTGAACAACCTTGTTTGGAGCTGGTTGAACTATGTGACTACTTTTAAGCTTCAAGTTACCGGTGAAAGCTAGGTTTTCTAATCATACCGTAAATACATTTTTTTGTGTTCAGCAAAGTATTGTTTCATGTGATGCTTACACTAGTGCCAGTTATTTTATTTGAAATGCTTATTATGGTATTTGTATATTTGTTTGCATTCCAGTTTTGTTCAGTAATGAGTGTGTAAACTGCATTATGTGAAATGCAGGATTCTGTACACTCCTGGGTTCTGGGAGACTGAGTTTGGGTAAAAGTCGCAGTGCGGGATAGCCTAGATCCCCACAAAGCTGAACAGGTAGATAGGTAGTTGGGAGTCTTTGAGCTTCGTGAGAGACTCCTTGAAAATGGAGTTCTAGAAATTAATCTGGCGGTAGAATGCACAGGACACTTTGAAAAGGAAAGCAGGACACTTTAAAAAGACAAGTGTTTGGTAGCTGGGAAACCAGCTGGCATGCTGCAATCTAGGTAGCCAGTAATAAGGTCATGCCCCATTCAAGTGTTTTTTTGCCCTGCAGGTTACGGTCCTTTGAGTTTGAGTTATGCAGGTCAAGCTATAGCATTGGCAGCTGCTGTTGATCGGAGTCCCTTGAGGCTTCCTCCTCATTCCTGGCATATGATAAGCTCACAAATATTTGTTAGATAGCTAAAGTACATTTTAAGTGTTTTTGAACCTGTTGAATCATCTTATTTCTATTTTTTATCTAAAGCATGAAGGCAAAGTAAATATGTAAAGAGTGGGGGGAAAGGCTTGTGCATTAGATTATCTGGCTGTAAATGCAAGGTGGGAGGGACCATTTATTCTCACCACTCCCTCAGCCCTTAAAGTTGCAGGTGTCAAGACACGAATCCACCATTCCCATGTGAAGGTGGTTTCCAGCCCAGAATAGACCTGGACAGCGGTTGCAGATCACCAGACTCCCCTACAGCTAAAGATTTCTAAAAGGAAAACCAGGATGGGGATTCTCTGCCTCCTGTTCCTGATGGCGCTGGTGCTGATGATGGACCTGATGACAAACTGTGATCCTGCTGGGCTTGCTTTCTGGGCTCAGTATCATTGACCTCTTGACTGTGTTTGTCAGGAATCAGCTAGAGCAGGTGCAGGTGTTGTGCCAGGAATACCAACAGGTCCCCATGACTAGAGATAGTAATAAAAGATTATGTAGGTGAAGAGGGAATGTGATAGAAAGGTTACTAAAATTGAAGGCCATATGTCCAGGCAACCGCCTGAAGAGTAGGTTGTAAGTCATGTAGGTCATAAGTCACGTAGGTCATAACTTGTTCAGGCCAATCACTGACTGCCATGTTTCAACTTCTGTAAGCCCCCCTGCTTACTTCTGCCCTGTGTTCTATAAAATGAGAGCTCATGTAGAGCTCGAGGGTGGAGTTTTTTAGGAGCTGTCCTAACTCCGTGCCCTCCGGTGTACTAAACTTCCTCTTTTCCACTCTACTTGTCGTTTCGGTCAATCATTCAAGAGAATTTCTGCAACATGTGTATATATATTTAACTGGGTTTCAGAACATATTTAGCTACAAAAACATTCACTAAAACAACATCTTTCAGGGAAGTTATATGTGTAATCAGAGTGGAGCTAATTCAGGTGAAGAAGCATGGGGCCGTCCTGCTTCTGCCCATCTCTCCCATGTACACTCCCAGGTGGACCCATGGGAACCCTGGGGTCCCTAGACACATGGTTTAGAAACCATTGACTTAAACCACTAAATAATCTCTTCTATATGTTCTCATTCCTTATCTATTCCTGTTATTTCCCTTTACCAATTTACCTAAATCCAGGTTGAAATGAGTCTTTCAGTTGATCAGACCAAAGGAACAATCAACTGCTATAGTTTGGATCTGGAATGTTCCCCAAAGCCCACGTATTAACAGCTTATTCCCAAAGTAGGGCTTGAGACATGGAATCTTCTACAAGTGGTGCCTGGAGGGAGGCGTTCAGGTTATTTGGGACATGTCCTTGAAGGGGATGGTAGCACACAAGCCCCTTTATCGTTCTGTCTTTTGCTCTCTGGCCATGAGGGGATTCCTTTTGCTCCTCCACTCACTCCTGAGCTGACCCGCTGACCCCCCCCCCACAACCACCAGAGGCCTAAAAGCACAGGGCCTTGCAGATCATGTGCTGGAAACTCCAAAACTGTGAGCCAAAATAAACCTTTTCCCTTTACAAATTGATTATCTCCAGTGTTTAGTATAATGACAGAAATTTGACTAACATACAACCTTCTTTCTTCTTGTGCTCAAGATCCACTACTTTAGTTCAAGTTAAAATTCTTCTCCCAAGTGACTTGGGCTATCAGCACTAGACCCTCTAGACATGACTTTTTCTAAATAATCCTGTCCCAGATCATAACCATACCACAAACTCTAGTATCCCAACATCTCATTAGGAATCCATCACATACCATAATAAACGTGGTAGAGAATAATGGAAAAGAGGTACCCTAGGTATATAACTCAGGAAAAAAATTGCACATTTTCCTAGAGACTAGGGATGTTCTTTGTGACATTATTCATAATATCAAAATTAGGATGCAACCTAGAACAATAGGATGAAAAATAAATTACTATACATTCATACAATGGAATGCAGTGTTGCCTGTCAAAACCAAGTGGCAAAACAATTCAAAACGCATAACAACTTTTATGTGAGTTTAAAAACATGCAAAGCAATGCCCTTGCCCAGCCACACTCACATCAGTAGTAGTAATACAAACACAGGATTCAAATCTATTGTGGGTGAATTTGTGTTTAAATCCCAGATGGTAACCAAAGAGAGATAAAGAAGAAAGGATGCTGCTCACTGGATTTTTATGTCTCCAGAGTAGTGGGTTGGAATAGCATGCATGTCCCAAAGGCCACTTCATGTCCTAATCAATAATGCGATAGGAGAAGATTTCATCATGGGGAGTGGGAAGTGGACAATCATAAGATTGAAAGAAAAAAATCAAGTGGTACTAATGGAATGCAGTTAAGCACTCTTTTCCCAGAAGAAATAAAAGACAATATGAGAGGAGAAGGTGCCCATTCTGCCTTTATCTCTAACAGTATATAACCTCACTTGATGTTAGGATTGGGGTTTGGGATGCCTCTCCCAAGGCTCCTGTGTTGAAAGCATGCTTCCAATGCAGCAAGGTTCCTGGGGGGGGGGCATGGCTGTGGGTGGGTCTCTCAGTGCCTGGCCTTAGGGACTCTCTCGTTCCCTTGCCCCTTCCCCTGCTCTCTCTGCATCTCATCTCCATGCCCCGAGGACTTGCCACCACAGTTCCTGCTTGGGAGACATCTATTCAAGGAATGAGCTCTGAAGACTCTGAATTGTGGGCCCCAAATAATTCTTTCTTCCTCTAAGTCGTGCTTGTCAGGTACTTTGGTCACAGGGGTGAAAATGGTGACGAAAACACTTGAGATGTTCTCTCTATCCTCTAGACCTTTTAGGGAATCAAATTTAGCCTATTAACCCCTCTTTGGCTCCATTGATGCACTTTTTCAGATAATCTTCTCTCTCATTCAATATTCTTCATCTAATTCTAGTATCTGTTCCTCAGCCAGGTACTAGATGTGGTTGCCATCCTCCAAGATGGCTCCAAATGTTCCTTACCTCCTATGTATTTATGCCCTTGTGTGGGCATCTTCCCCACTGTAACAGGTTTGGTCCATCTGGGCAACAGAATACAGCAAAAATAAAGATCTGTGACTGCTGAAGCTAGGTGACAGGCTATCACTGCTCCTGCCTTGCTCTCTTGGATTATTTGTTCTGGGGGAATCCAGCCACCATGTATTGAGGACGCTCAAGAAGCCGATGGGGAGGTCATGTAGAATGGAACCAAGGCCTCCTGTCCAGAGTCCTATGAGCACTCTGCCTTGGAAGTCCATCCTTAAGCCCTCGTCATGTCCTTTAGGTGCCCATGGTCCCACTAATATCTTGACTGCAACCTCATAAAATAATCTAAGCCAGAATTATCCAGCTAAGCCATTCCTGAATCCCAGCTTAGCAATACTTTAACACAAAGAACAGCGTCTCCTGAAAAACATCAAATTGATAACCAGGACTGAAGAAGAAATGGCCAGAGTGTTGCCTCAGGTCCCAGTCATGGACATCCACTCCTACAACAATGGAGGGAAATTACACAGAGACTGTAGACACCGCACCTACATGGTCCTCAATCTATTTAGCCCCCATACCCTTTTAGAATATACAGAGTTGTTAAGTGTAGAAGAGCAATAGCAGAGAGTGTGCCCCATATGCCCTACTGTGTATAACAGTATTATCTGACCTACAAGAAGGATTGTACTCTTCAGAGACCTCAAGAGAAAGTGGGATATTCAAGCCCGGAGAATCAGCAGGGAAATTATACTCCAAAGCCCACTTGGAAATATACTCAATATTCACAACAGCTCTATATCTCAGAACATTTTCCCAAGAAAATGCTGTGCCCTAAGGAGGCCCACAAATAAAAGTGGTAGAGAAATTCATCCTAACAGATACACAAATCTCAACACATGAATACAAGATTTATGAAAAACAAGGTAACATGACACCTCCTAAAGCATAATTCAACTGAAACTGAATGCAAAGATATTAAAGTAGGTGAAATTCAAATGAATTATTATAAAAAGTGTTATGATGGAAGCGGTGCTGTGGGCTCTTTTCCTTCAATTCAGATCAGATTTTCTGAAGAGGGGAATTAAAACTAACAGGCAGCTTGGTTGCAGATTAACAATTTTATTAAAAAATCAGTAGGAAATAGAAAAGAGAAGAGGAAAAAAGCAGTGTGCCTGGAAGAGATGCTGGAGAGTCCAAAATTGGAACTCTGCCCCTCCCATGGATCCCGGCCCCTTAAATACATTTTACACATTGGTATGTTCTTATCAGCATTACCAAGGCAATGAGCTAGTAACTTATTCCTTAGGCATAAGTTATTCCTTAGGCAGGTAGTGCCTTTTAGTCTACTAAGTGTAGAGGTCAATAATCTACCTTGTTTTTACCCCTAGTGTATTGGGCTGTATTGGTTGTCTATCAACTATGGGCAGTTTGATGTAACACATGGAGTCTGCCATTCTCATACTAAGGCTGAGTCACAAAGAATAGGAGGTAAACAGAGGCACTAGCTGTAGCCAGTGTGGCTGTGTGTAATCTCTAAGAGCAAGGCATAAGGCCCTTGCTATCTTTGCCATTTTAAAATGTGCTAGGCAGTCACTGTGATCTTAAGGCTAGAGGCCTTAACTGCCTCTATGGTATTCTACATGCTTCTAAGGCTAGAGGCTTTAATTGCCTTTACATTCTTACTATGGGTTAATCATTCAGAACAAAGGGGCAGAAGAAGAAGGGAGGGGGAGCTCTTGGAATGTAACAGAGCTACCGCCTCTCCCTGCCTGAATGACTGCCTTTTACATTTTGCTAGAAATTAATATCAGAGCAATTTTCCCAAACTGGCACAAAAAGATCAATGAATTTCAAGAGAACACATACACACACACACACACACACACACACACACACACACACACACCCCTGAATGAATTAGTACAGGATATGAATGAGAAAATCAATAAAGAGATAGAGATTCTGAAAAAGAACCAAACAGAGATCTTGGAAATGAAATACACAATAAGTCAGATAATTTAATTGAACATCTCTCTAATACAGTGGACCATGTAGAAGACAGGATCTCAAGGCTTACATACTAACTGGATGGCCTTGAATATTAAGACAGTATTAACGAAAAGAAGTAACTATGATCAGTATATACAGTTACTTTGGGACGACATTAAGAGATCAAATTAAAGAATCATTGGAATTGAAGAGGAATCTGAGATACAATGTCTAATGGCATGTATAATCTTTTTGGGGAAATATTAACAGAAATACTTCCAAACCTTTGAAATGGGATGTATATCCAGATACAGAAGACATTTAGAACACCAAATAGACATGATCCACAAAGAACCACTCTATGGCACATTATAATGAAAACACTTAACATGGAGAAAAAGAAAAAAACATTTTAAAGCCTCAAGAGAAAGATGTCAGGTTACATTTAGAGGTAAGAGAGTCAGAATTACACCTTATTTCTTACCACAAACCCTAAAATCCAGGAGTGCTTGAGATGATGTGTTCCAAGTCCTAAAAGAAAATAACTTCCAACCATGATTGTTATATTCAGCAAACGTATCCTTCAGAATCAAAAGAGAAATCAAAAACCTTCTAAGATGAGCAAAAACTAAAAGAATTTGTGACTGCTAAACCTTCACTTCAGAAAAGACTTCAGAGCTACTGCACACAAAATAATTTAAAAACAATTTCCAGAGCTTCAGAATGGTAGTGTCATATGAGAAGAGTGGTTAGCAAATGATGAATAGGGATAAATTAAACATTATAAATAAATCAGAATGGCAGAAATTAATGAGCAACTCTCTATAATAACACTGAATATACATGGTATCAACTCTCCAATTAAAAGACATAGACTAATAGAATAGATTAAAAAATAAGACCCAACTATATTTTGCTTGCAAGAGACTCATCATACAAGGAAAAACATTCTCAGACTTAACATGAATGGTTGGAAAATGATATTGTATGCAAATAGAGCCTGAAAACAAGCAGGAGTAGCTACTCTAATATCATATAAACTGACTTCAAACCAAAATTAATCAGAAGAGACAAAGAAGGTCACTTCGTACTGGTAAAGGGACAATTCATAAAGAAGCTATAACAATAGTAAATATTTATATCCCAAATGTTGGTGCACCTAATTACACAAAATAAATACTACTTGACCAAAGACTCAGATAGACATTAGTACAATAATGCTGGGTGATTTCATCACACCTCTTTCACCAATAGATAGGTCATACAGACTTAAAATCAGTAAAGGCTCTTCATACCTAAAAATATTATAAATCTATACAAAAAAAAAAACAGATAAAGACTTCAAGAGTAAATACAACCAAGGAGGTGAAAGACTTCTACAATGAAAACTATAAAACATTGCAAAAAGAAATTGAAGAAGACTCTAGAAGATGGAAAGACTGTTCATGTTCATGGATAGGCAGAGTTAATATTGTTAAAGCAGCCATATAACCAAAAACAATCTACAGATTCAATGAGGTCCCCATTAAAACTATTACATTCTTCATCAAACAAGAAGCAAACTACTAAAATTCTTATGGAAGGATAAAAGACCTAGAATAGTGACAGAAATTATAAGAAAAATAAAGCAATGCTGAAGACTGACAATATATAGATACCTTGGGAAAAAGTCATCAATAAAAACATATCATAAGGTTTATGAATGTTTTATTAATTTAAATATTGTTACAAGACACTTATGTTCATAAACCCATTATCATTTTAGAGGCTAATGAAGCCAGTATCATTTGTGGGTTTATGAACATAAGTGGTGTAAAGGAATGGATCTCTGAGGAAGTTACATTTAGGTTGAAGGCAAAGGGAGGAGAGGATAGCCATATGAAGAATGGCATGCAGGGAGAAGCAGCAGCTTGTTCTCATGGATTTTGACTGCAGTGAGTTCAAGGAACTAAAAGATCAGTAGGCCTGGAGGACACCTGAAGAAAAAGTTTGGAGAGATAGGGAGGTTCAGGATGGCACGGGCCCTTGGGGCTTGGACTTTGAGCCAGGTGCAATGGAAAGATTTGTGAGCAGGGATGGGGCATGATCTAGGTTATATATTAAGAAGATAATTTTTGATGCAGGGTGGAGAATGATTTGAAACAGGGCAAAATGAAGTTGAAAGGGCCTGTTAGGAGGTGACTGAAGTAATCCCAGCTAGAAGTATTGGTGGCCTGTGCATAGATCAGAAATGTGGACGTGAATGATAGATCAATTTTGAAGGTAGAAATAAACATTTCCTTTCTTTTTATCTCCTTATCTCTTTTCCCTTTATTTTCTCTTTTGCCTTCTTTCTTTTGCTTTTTTATAGTACTGAGGATTGAATCCAGGGTGCTCTACCACTGGGCAACATCCCTAACCTTTTTTATTTTGAGACAGTGTCTCAGTATGTTGCCCAGTCTGGTCTCGAACATGCAATCTTCCTGCCTCAGCCTCCCAAGTTGCTGGGATTACAGGTGTGTACTACTGCACCTGACAGAATCAGCATAACTTTCTAATGAAGTAAATAATTTCTAGGCTTCTAGATTAAGTAGTTAGATGGTGACATCATTATAGAAATGGGAGAATTCTGGGTTTTCTTTAGGACATGTGGTGTTTGACTTGTCTGTGAGGCACCACACAGAGATCCAGAAATGTGCTTGGAGTTCAAAGAGATCTAGACTAGAGAAACTGGTTGAGCATCCTTAATCAGAAAACCTGAAATCCAAACTGCACCCAAACCCAAAATATTGTGAACATTGACATAATGCCTCAAGTGGAAAATACCATACCTGACCTCAGGTGATGGTTCACAATCAAAACACGGCCACACTAAAAATATTGTATAAAATTATTTATGGCTGTGTAAGTGTATTTGTCGTCCTTTCATTGCTATGACCAAAACGCTAGACAAAAACAACTTAGAGGAGGAAAGATTTATTTGTCTCATAGTTTCAGAGGTTCACAACATGGTTGACTGGCACCAAAGCAGGAACATCATGGTGACAGGGCATCTCAAAGAAAAGCTACTCAGCTCCTGGCAGCCGGGGAGCAGAGAGATAGAAAGGAAGGGGACGGGACAGATATAGTCCTCAAGGCCATGCCCCAGTGGCCCCCTTCCTCGAGTGATGCCCCAGCACTGAGTCTTGTTAAACTGGAGACCAGGCTTTTTTGGGAGGGGGTGGGATATTACAAATACAAAAGATAACATTCCACCACTGGCCCCCAAAAGTTCATGCCCATCTCAGTGCATTTAGTCATTCACAAGAATCCACATTGTATCATTGGTTCCAGCATTGATCAACAGCTCTTTTGAGTGCTGAATCGGCACATAATCTGCAAAAATAAAAAAAAGCATGTTACACACTCCCAATATATTATGGCACAGAGTAAACATTCCCATTCCAAAAGGGTAGAATACAGCATGGAAAGAAGTAGGCATGGAACCAGAGCAAGACAGAAACTTGGCTGGGCAAATAATGATCCTAAACCTCATGTCAGTATCTGGGGCACATGGTGGTGAGATATGATCTCCAAAGGGCTTGGGCAGTCCCCACCCCTATGGCCTTGATGGTTTTTTTTTTTTTAGCTCATATGGCCTCTCTCTTAGCCTGACTCTGCAGTGTGCAGATGCCCTTGGTAGACCCTCAATATTCCTGTCATGTCTTAATTCCTGGGGTATCCATTGCAGCTTTGGCTTCATTCTCACAACTTCATGCATGGCCCTCTCAGGGGCTGCCTGTAAGGATTTTGACCCTGACAAACCTAGCCTAGCTTCCTATGCCTTTCTTGGAAATCTTGGTGGAAGCCCTCATGACATGATAATTCCAGCATCCTGCGTTCCTGTAGAACCAGCACCATGTGAATGACATGAAGGTCTGCTACCAGCTCAAGTAGCATATGCGCCTCCTTTGACAAGGGCTGTGGTAGCCACTGAACGCCTGGGCAGCTGAGCTCAGTGAAATGAATCCTGTAGAAATACCATTCTAGGCACCTCTCTTCAAGAAGGAAGTCACCAGCCGGGCGTGGTGGCGCACGCTTGTAATTCCAGTACTTTGGAAGGCGGAGACCAGGGGATCTGGGTTCGCGGCCAGCCTCAGCTCTCTCTCTCTCTCTCTCTCTCTCTCTCTCTCTCTATCTCTCTCTTTCTCTCCGTGTCTCTCTCTCTCTCTCTCTCTCTCTCTACGTAGTGAGGCCCTCCGCAACTTCGTGAGACCCGGTTTCAAAGTAAAGTACAAAAAAATAGGGCCGGGGGTGTAGTGCGGAGGTAGAACGCTCCTGGGTTCAATCCCCGGTACCGCAAAAAAAAAAAAAAAGAAGGAAGTCACCAAATTCTTTTTTTTTAAATGTCGTTCAAGTGAATTTTCACCTTTGTGCCTGAAATTGGTGGGGAATGATCAGTTGGTGAGATGCCTTCAAAACATCTTTACTGTTATCTCTATACAACACACTTCGCTTCTTTTTAGTGGCAGTAATTTCTTCAGCAACCACACCTTCCTTGGTCCCAAATTTACACAAACTTTTATGGCCAAACTGGGAGTTTTTAAAAATCTTTCCCCTCTACTTTCTGTTCCCACTTATCATAATAATCCTGGGTAGAGTTTCCAGCAATACCCAAGCCACCTCCTGAAAGCTCTGCTTCCTTGAAATTTCCCCTGCCAAATTAGTGCATCCCCTTTAAATTCAGCCTCACAGGAAGTCTCAGGACTTGGGCAAAATGTAGACAAGTGCTTTGCCACAATGTATCACGAATGGCCCCTAGTCAGATTCCAACAGAATCCCCATTCCCTTATGAATCCTCCTAAGCACAATCGATACTGTCTGCATTCCTGTCCAAATTATGGCCTTCTGAACATCCTCCAGGAGAGAGACAGGAAGGGCACAGGCAGGGACAGACACAGACCTCAAGGCCACTCCCCAGTGACCCCCCACCTCAGCCATGCGTACCCCTAAATCGTGCTGCATTGGGGACCAGGTTTTCTACATATGAGCTTTTGAAGGGAACATTTCAGATCCAAATCACAATAGTGTGTGTATAAGGTCTATAGGAAACATAAATGAATTTTTTTTTCAGACTTGGGTCCAATGCCCAAGATATCTCACGATGCAAATACAAGTATAACAAAATCTGAAAAAAAATCTAAAATCTGAAACATTTCTGGTCCCAAGAATTTTGTGTAAGGGATACCCAGCATGAATAACCTTAGGAGTCATCAGCATAAAAATGACGTGTAATTTTACCGGAATCAGTGTGCTCATTCCATCAGACTGAGAAGAGGAAGAACAGCAGCCAGGTAATGAGACTGAAAAGGAAGCCCAGCAAGGTAGGGAAAATCAGGGAATAGTAGGTTGCAGAAGTGAAGAGAAGGTTTCAAGAGGGTGATTGGTGACCCATGTCGAATGTTGCTGAGACATGGAGTAAGATAAATGCAGAGAAGTGCTTTAGCCTGGCAAACTATAATGATCCCAACAGGAGCAGTTAAGGAGGGATGGGGGCAAATTACTGGATTATAATGTATTGAAGAATGGGAGGGAGTCATTTGGCTGAAGAGTCACAGTTTCCTCCCACAACTTCTCTAATACTTAATATTGATAAGGTCATAAGTAAAAAATAAACATACAGACTAAAAATTCACATAGAGCTCACAGACCAAGAAATGGACAGAAACAAAACCTCAAAGCCAGTTCTCAAAGAAATAAACAAACAGAATAAAAAGAGCAGAGTGAAGACAAATCATGCCTCAGTTGTTTTGTCCTTGAAAATACAAGAGGATGAGGTTAGCGTCAAAGAGGAGAACTCATCCCTTGGCAGGAGGACCCTTTCTCCATCAGAAAAGAGAGAAGATATGTGTAGGTAATGGGTACCTTTGTTGCTGTGGTGGTGGGAAAATTAGGGAGTTTCCATTAATTGGGTCCATTTCTTAGTGAATTGTGAGGTCGTCAGCTGAGAAAGAGACTAGTAGGAATATGGGAGGCTCCAGGAAGAAGAAGAAATGAACTGGACATTTACAGTTGTTGGGTAATGGGCCACTATGCAACAAATTGAAGTGAACTTTAGTCTATTTTTGACCTTCAAAAAAGGAATTTCTTATGGTTTGTTCCAATACTTGAAAAACATGGTAAATTTTAATTAGTTTAGGATTACCCTAGCTCTGCATTTGTTCTTTTGATTTTTATGTTTTGGAATCATCAAAAATATAAATACAGCAAAGAAGAGTCATCATATAAATATACTAGTGAGGGAAATGTTTAAACTACTACTTATGGCTCATTCATGACTTCAGATAGTAATCAGAAGTCTTTAAGATGAAATCATATTAAGGAGAGTTCTATAAATTCTGAGAATATATCTTATGGCTGAAATTGAAATAAGATTTCAACTTTTATAATAACTACCCTTGGCCTTATGCTAAATTTAGAAGTCTTTGGAAATATTTGGTCAGGGTCTATATAAACAGAATTGT